>BSCZ01001000.1:0-67197 GCA_027924225.1 Bjerkandera adusta
AATACGATGACTACGACGTACTATGTCATATAGAAAGTCCTGGAATGTCTTTGTAAGACATAGGAAGAGATATTACTAATACTATGGCATATTAGAGGCATATTATGAAGCCAAGAGAAAGAAACGGAACATCATAGAAAGGAGAACTTCCATATTTAGCTACTACTGTCCTTGTGGCGTAGCGCTTATCAGAATGTCCGTATATAGTAACTAAGTTCATATAGACCTCATAGTCGTCAATTCCTGACAATCTGAGGCCTCAAGTGGGCGCGGTGAAGCTTTGTCCGGGTCTTTCCAGCGAATGTCCGTAAGATAGACCGATAGCACGAGTGACTCCACGTCGGAGGCCTTGAGTGTGTGTAGATGGCTTGTGAGGACATCGACAGAGATCGGGATACATCCCGCCGCCGATTGCGCCACATAGATCGCGTACCAGACGAGTTTCTCGTTTGAGACGTTGTATAGCGACTTGCATACCTGCGAAGCCAAACGTCAGAACGAGTGACCGATTAACATGGCCTTGCGAAAGTACGGCTTGAGAAATGCACCAAGATGCAGAATAGAACGCGTGCTCACCTTGCGCAGGCTGATGAGGTCCCCTGGGCCAACATTGGACGCGATCAGCACGAGGATCTCAGCGGGAAGGTCTGCGAACGAAGGCGAGTGGTTGTGCAGGGTCAAAGAGGACATGGCCTCCGCCAATATTGTAGCATCCATGACTCGGGTGACTCTGACTGAGTGCCTGCGGCAAGTATGCGGAGGTAGCTTTCTTGTTTCGGAGCCGTTGAGCAAGGCGGCGCGAGGTGAGTAACCGTGTTCGGCGCTATCGGCCCTCGAGCGGGGCAAACCTGCTCACCTGCCTATTGCGGAGAGGATCGCCACGCATGGCTTCCACGCGAGCGGCGGCCGCATCCTATCCGTCTCCCCGAATTTCTCAGCAAGCCTTATTCCACCTCGGCCTAATTCCACCTTTCCTCTCACCACCGTCTCTCCAGCCATGTTTCGGTCAGCATTCCGCGCATCCGTATGTTGCATTCCGAGTCTTTTCGACACCGTGGTAGCTGACGTTGTCTTGCAGCTCACACCCCTCCGGGTCACACCGACGTTCACGCCCCGCTCTCTGGCCGTCGCGCGGCGGTTCATCACCCAGGAGGCACGAGACAAAATTCAGCAGGCCGTAACGTCTACACCAGTGGTCCTCTTCATGAAGGGCACACCAGATGCACCACAGTGCGGTTTCTCAAGAGCAGCCATCTCGGTCCTGGAGTTGCACGGTGTACCAACGGAGAAGTTCAAAAGCTACGATGTTCTGTCGGACGCGGAACTGAGGAGTAGCATCAAGGAGTTCTCGTACGTGTCCGTGTCATTTCAGTGCTAGTCGACGTTAAATCCGCTTTGTAGGGAATGGCCTACGATTCCACAGCTGTACGTGGACGGCGAGTTTGTTGGAGGTTGCGACATTCTCCTCAGCAGTAAGCACTCATACCCGTGACCTTTGTCCCTCGCTGACGTGTCTCCCGCAGTGCATCAAACCGGCGAACTCGAGGAGCTGCTTGAGAAGAAGGGCGTCCTTCCACCAGCCGAGGGCGAATCACAGCCTGCGCAATCATAACTTAGCCTTTGAATGCATCTACCTAGACTTTCCATGCTGTGTGTGCTGTCATTAGTCGATTTATTACGAGCATGCTGTACATGTATAATTCTATCCACGACCACCTCTCCCTCATTCCGGCGCATACTCGATAACCCCACCAGCATCTATTCGACCGCGCTTCACGTTCTCGCCCTTTGCGCGCATGAGGTCCTCGATCGTCTTGAGCTTGCCGTCCTCCATGCTCTCCTTGAACCAGCCTAGATGGTCCGCAATAAGGTGTCTGATGCACAATGAATAGACGTCAGTCATCCGTCCCACGCTACGTGTTCGCACTCGCGCAGACCACGTCCGATGGAAGCCTAAAGGGCACCCGAGGCGGTGGAAAACCCAACATATTCCGGTGGAACCCGCGCAGCCAGGGAAAGAAGAAAGAGGGCAACACGCAACTTGTTCTCACACCCTGGGCACTTTACGATCACGATGCCCTTCTGATAGCTCCGCCTCGTGAACTCGTGCGTCGACCGTGTCCCGCACTCGGACACGGTGCACGTAAACGTCAGCGAGAGCCGCGGCTCCTGGGGCTGCGAAGCGTGTGGGGACGCAGCAGCGTCCGGCGAAGAGGCCACCGCGGGGGTCCCTGGCGCGGAAGACGGTGGTGGTGCTGGATGCGAGGCCCCGCCCGGCCCAGACTGCGCACACGACGTCGAGGAGATGAAGTGCTTCTGGAGCAGACCCGGGGCCGTGAAGTGTTTCTGTTGCCGAGGTTGTCGCAGCTGCAATAGAGACGGGGGTGGGGGCCGCGCAGAGCGGGCCGTGCGGGCAGCGGAGGCGAGAGCGGAGGATACACGGGATCGTAGCATCGTGGAGGCGAGGAGAGGAAGGTCAGCACAGAGGTGGTGGTGGTGGTACAAAACTTGAAGGCTCTCGCGGAAACTTGAAGCGAGAACGGCACCTCGGCGGGCGCACGTGACCCGTTCGCATCAGACGCGTACGACGCGTCGGCGCGTTGTGGCAGCGGGGTGCGAGCAATTCGCGTCCTAGCGGAGGGCGACGTAGCCGGCGAGTAGAGTCCGTATGGATTCGTAACGTACAGCTCAC
Source organism: Bjerkandera adusta (assembly GCA_027924225.1). Classification (NCBI taxonomy): domain Eukaryota; kingdom Fungi; phylum Basidiomycota; class Agaricomycetes; order Polyporales; family Phanerochaetaceae; genus Bjerkandera; species Bjerkandera adusta. Next base: position 2,693 of record BSCZ01001000.1, read on the forward strand.
GCGGGTGTGTTGTTTGTGGACTAAGTTCATGGGTGGGACGTTTCTGTGAGCTTTCGAAGCGCGGAGGAATCTGGCGTGTATGTCTAAGACCGCCGCCGTCGCCCTCCAGGTTTTTCCATACAGACATTGACCGGAGTATGCTATCTCCGTTTTAGTTCTCTCCGCGCGGTGCCGGCCCGACGGTTTTCCACGTCGCGGACCGTAAGCTCAAACCCTAGATCGCATGTCCACCCCGGTGAGCCTCGTTCTGCGACGAAAGCACGAATAGTACGACCCTTCGAAGGGAGCAGAGATATTTCATGCAAGAAAACGAAGCCTACAGTTTGGTCACTAGATGTATGGACCGCTCCCGAGTGCGAGCGAATCGCATGCCGGGACACAAGGTACACTACAAGCAAGCACAGAATTTCGTGTGGGGGAGGCTACAAGGACAACAGAGAGAGGGGAGGAGAATGAGCTAACGTTACAACTTCGTGTATTGGATGAGAATGCATCTAGCCCAATAAAGATATGTGAGGCGGAGAGCGCAGACGATTGTGCGGGGTCGCGAGAAGGGGTGTGCAGATAATGGTTCTATCAGCCGTCATAAGACCCAAGGAAAGAACACTGATAATACAAAATGTGAGGGGTCAGATTCGTTGTTGTAGTCCGCAGATTATATGTGATGCCAATGTTCGATGCACGATGGGAGCAATCGGAAGCAGGTCCCCAAGCGACGGTGTTCTTAGAGCGCACGAAGCACGTCGCCCTCAAGAGACGCCTCGCCGCGTTCGTGGAGGGCCTTGGCAGCCTTCGTGACCTCTGTGGTATCGAAGTCCTCGTGCTTGTCCGGAGGAATAGCCGCGTTAAGGTAGGTGACGAGGGCGGCGACTGTGAGGTCGTCCGTATGGTCGTAGGTGGTTCCGAATAAGTAGCTAACGGAGCGCGAGACGAACTCGAGGCTGGTAGATCGTAGTGAGAGGCTGCACGCTTCGCACGGAGAGTTGCGGTGCACTTACCGTCCGTTCGCAGAGTCTAGATCGGCCATGCGTGCAGCGGGCACCTCGTAATCGGGGTCGTACTCGCCATCGGCGTCTTCATCGTCCTCCGTATGATTCAGTGCCTCTTCCTTTTGCCTGAGGATCGCTTTTCGCTCCTCCAACCGCTTTTGACGATCTGCCTCCGCCTTTCTCTTCGCCTCCGCCTTCAACGCCCGCCGAGTCTTGGCTGCCTCGTCCGCCTCATCCACGCCTTCCTCAGACTCCATGTCGGCATCGCTATCGGTGTCCATCTGCTCGTCCTCCTCCAGCCTTAATTGGGCCATTTGCGTCCGATACTCCTGCAACTCTCGTTCTTTAAGCGCCCGCTTCTCTCTACCGTGTGGCACCACAGTTAGCAACCGAATACAGGGCACAGGACGAATAGGATAGACGCACTTCCGGATGAGGCACTTGTCTCGGTGCTGCTGCCACGGATAGGCGCAGTACGTACTGTCCTGTCTGAGCTGCACCCATTTCTGACACATGGTACAGAAGACGCGATTTGGTTCGACCTCGCCGATCAAGGGATCGGATCGCAGCGACGCCGCACGTTGTTCTGCATTCCGTCTCCTCGATTCCTGGGAGGGAGGGAAGTTGGACGGGTTCAGGTCCTTGAATGCAGCAGGTGACAACGGGCCAATGCTAGGCGACGTCTCCGACTTGCCCTTGACGGCAGGAGACGCAAGGTTTAATGGCCCAGGCGCCGAGGTAGACACGAGGGCCATTAGGTGTTTAGATGGTGGGGGCACGCTGTCAGCCGTAGGAATGCTGGAGTAGGACGCGTTTAGATACGGGATTACGGGAGAGTTGGTATCACGGACCTCGCGTTAGGCGGGCCTGCCGACGTCGAACCTGGCGTCGGTCGGTTCTGAAGGCACTGCGTGCGGTGGGCCAACCATGTCTGGAGAGCCTGGCCATCGTCGGTCGTTCCTAGAGTGACCCATGTCTCGCAAATCTTGCAGAGTACGCGGTCGGCCTCAGACTTGCGTACCTGGGGATCCGAGGCGAAGAGCCCGTTGCGATCGTTCCCTGCGTGTGCGTTCTTGTTTCTGCGGGTAAATCCCGTCAGGGCGGGGTCGAGATGGGCCGCGAAAAGAAAATCAGCTCACGCTTTTTTCGTCAAGCAGCTTTTTCTGTGGGCGTCCCAGGGGATGGAGCAATAGGTGGAGTTGGGTCGCAGACGTATCCACTTGTCGCAGGAGGCACAGAGGACGCGGTATGCCTCAAACTGGGCAACATATGGGTCTGAGCGGAGGTAATTGATACGCTCTTCTTCAGTCCGCTTCGCCCGCCGACGCTTCGGCTGAGGGGCTGTGGGTTCTCCTTGGCCTTCTGGGGTGTATAGCACGGCGTCATTGACCGATATTTGCTGGCCGGCGTTGGAACTAATGAACACTAGGTCTCAGCGACTCCAGCGGGAGCACGCGCAAAACCCGAGCGGCGAGTACGCACCATTCCTGCCTGTGCAGATCCCAATGCTTGACCGTGAACCCCTTTGTCGCCTCGTCCCTGAAGGATATACTCTCGCCGCACGACTCGCAGGTGACCCGCCCGGTCTCGTATTCGTTTTTCGGCGAGTCTGCGTCGTTGGTCTGGCTGCTCTCGCTCGCTCGCCGGGCGGGTTTGGGCGCGGCCGCAGGGTCTGCAGGGCCGTCTGCGCCGACCTTGCGCTTCTGAGGTACTCTGCGGGACGGACGCGGCTTGAATCTCGACGGGCGAGGAAGACTGCCGGTACGTACGTTGCGTCGGTGCTCATGCGGCTCACCGCGGGTTGTTGTACTTGGAACCTCGGGGACGACGTCGTAAGCGGGCCCCCGGACGAGCAGGAACGGGTGCAACATACTGAATCTCCATCGCGGTCAATGCATTCCCGTGCGTGCGGGCCTCCTGGTCGTTGTGTGCGGCGACGAGAGGGTCGGCGTGGTGGTCGGGGAGCAGGAGGGGGAGTTCTGCAAGCGCAAGGGTTATAAATTGGGCTGGGAGAAGCGAAACATCTGAATAAAGGAAATCAATTCTAGAAATTGAAAAATGACATTCACAAATATCACTTCCGCAAGCAAGTCCCTGCCATTCCCTTTTTAGTCGATTGCTACTAAGTCCGACGCAAGTTCCGCCTTTTGTCGCCCGTTCCAGCCTCTGACTGACACGCCCTCGTCCCGATTCTATGTCGCCGCAGGGCAAACGCTATCTGCCTAGGCCGAACATGTTCCCGCGGGCGACTCGATGCAAGCCCTGGGGGGCTACCGCGGCCGAGTACCACTGTGTGTGCAGCGGCCCCATCACTGCACAGCCCTCGATGCTATCGGTTCTGTGATATGTCAGGCAGTTGGGGAACCCGTCTGCTATGTTTGTTGCCCTCGTGCCCCGCCGTTCTCACACCAACGCGCGAGGCTCCTTTGGGCGCAGTTCTCAACACCGTTTCCTGCTCCCAGCGAGCCAGCCGCCTCCCAGATCGCCGCCCTGGCCCACCGTCTGATCGTCTCTCCGCCGTCCCCGACGCGCCCTGCGTCCGCCCGCGGTCGCCCACACCGTCCGTTCCGTGCGCGCTGTCGAATAGGCTGTCTGACACGACGTCCCCGTCGGCGCCCCCCACAGGCCTCGCCCCCCTCCCCAGAACCATCCCCCCATCGCCGTCTTATTTCTGTGCGCACCCTCCTGTCTTGGTCGAATGTTTGTCAGGCGCGTGCTATCACTCTCGCAAATCTAGGCGTGTCCAGACATCGGCCGCCCCGCGTGGGTCCGAGTAGGGGCGTCCGACACGCTGATTGTCTAGACAAACCGGCGAGACGCAACATGAAATCGCGGAGGGTGTGTGTCAGGACATCAGGAAGAAGAACGAACGGGATTGCATTGATCATGAGACAAAACTCTATGTCACCCGCCGGACCATGCAACTCCGCCGCGGTTCGACATATGGAGGAGGTGCACACATATATACCGGGAACAGAAGCCTTCTATCGATAACTTATGGCGTTCACGACCCAGAGGCGGTGCGGCGTATGATTGTCTGCTCACGAATGTGGCAACCCTCCAGGAATGCCGCGTGCATTTCCGCCGCCGCATAGATCTTCTGACATAGAAGTGGAAGTGCAGGGGCGTGCAGCCGCAACCACGGCCCCTGCGTGATTCTTGGCCACGAAGAAGCCCTGGTCATGGGTGGCTTGGGCCAGCTCAAACCTTCCCGTAACCACCGCGCTCCAGGAAGTCCTTCATGCGCATGACAATCACCTCGAGACCCAGCAACCACTTGACGAGCTCGGCGTCGAACTTGTCGTGTGCGGTGCCCTGTGCGAGCCGGTTGTAGAAATCGCGCCGATGGGGAACGGCGCGTATGGCGACCTGGGGTACGCGCAGTCCGAGTCTAAATAGTCTGGAAAAGCGAATCGATTGTGGGCAACGCACCATTACGACAGAGCGGACTACGAATGAGTGATGGTGTCGCAGGATCTCATCGTATGACCGCCTAAAGCACACATGAAGCTCTGCTGCCTTGTCTTGTTGCATGTTCTGCAGAGCTCGACACGTAAAGAGAAGCCCGCTTGTAGAATAAAAATCATGTAAGCGGAAGAATGCCAGGCCGCTTCACAGGTCTCCGTTCCAGGACAGGAAACGCGACCAACACCTACCGGACGAGGCGCACAAGGCAAGCCGTGGCGTGACGCTGCTTCTCGCGAGCCTCCTGCTCCGCCATCTTCTCCAATGTCCTCGACTCGTTTGACGTGACTTCGTATCTTGCACGAACGCCCTGCGCCGAATGTCAGTCGCGCAAAACATGGCAACAAATGTGGGAACGAGAAGGGCGCCCGTCTCACTAGGAGCAGCTACTTCTCAGGCTAGGCTGAAGCTGCCTTCCACCGCCCCTGATGCATAGCGCTCTAGTGGCCGGACATCGAGCGTACATCCCGCCCGTTCAAGCACTCGGGCAGGCTGATTCAGCTGCATTACAATGCCGAGCGGCCGAGAGAAGGCCTGCGTGGGCCGCGACGGCGACATTATTGCGCAAAACTTACCGCGATGTTGGAGCGCAAATCGGTCTGGACAAAGCTGAATACACCTGTCCCCAGCAAGTCTAGGTGGGACGTTTTGCGGCAGATTAGCGGCCGCAGGGTGAACTCTCTCGGGACGCAGAACGCACCGAACATGGCCACGAAATCATCTGACGCGTGGAGGAAGGAGGCGGTTTCGACGCCCTCGTCTGTGATCAGAACATCCGAAAAGGACTGTGGAAGTGGGCTGGTGAGAACCGCCGACGCGCCGTCGTCCAATGGCTGCAGCTGACGGCGTACCTTTGCGGTCTCGTAGTACGGAGCCATGGCGGGCTTTCAGCTGCTCGGACGGTGGTTCTGGTCAAGGTTGGGTGTCCTCACTGCGCGCATGCAGACTGTCTACCTCGCTGCAGAGACGTGCGACGGCGAAAGCGCACGGCCTCGCGGTTGGTGGACGAGTGCCTTGAAGTGGAGAGTTTCCTATTCGGGCTCCCAGGCTCCCGCTCAAGCCGCGCCGGGGGTTCCCGCCAGCGGAGGCAAAAGGCGACAACAGAAAGCAGAAAACAGATGGCGTGCGAATCGAGACATTGCGCCATGTCAGGCCGACGTGCCCGCGCGGAGAATTGTTTTCTGCAACGGCTAGCCTCCGTAGGGACTAAGCCCGAAAAAATTGGATGCTGGCAAAAGCGCAATGGAGGCGATCGCGGCTGGAAAGCTCGAAATGAATCGGCGGGAAACGAGGGCAGTTCCTGTCACGGACGGTCACTCTGCCTGAGGTGTCACGCAAACAAGGATCCTGCAAAACCAATGACCGGGCGGCGGTGCGCTGCGCTCCCGCAAAGCGCAGGACGGGTCCCTCGCAACGTCCATGTTCAAATTTCACATCCGAGTGTGTGCCAGTATGTCTGTCGGGACGTTTGTTTGCGACCGCAGGCAGGGGCGGGGCTGGGGTTAGGGTCCCGGTCCATATCAGGCTAGGCCTCGCACTGATCACGCCGGCGGTTGCGCTGTCGGACGGACTTGTTTCTGAGCGTCGAGGCCGTGTAGCATGGTCTCCTCCTGCGTCCACCGCTGAAGCCAGACACTACACACAGTCCGTCGGCCGTGGCTGGGATTCCCGTCTAGACTTGTACTTTGCCTGCCCCCGACGACTGCCATGGCCCGAGTGCACGCCAACGTGAACGCGCAGCTGGGCCCGGGCTGGTACGACTATGGTAAGAATCCGTCCCCATCCAGACTAACCGCGCCCGACTCGCAGAGCCCGACGCTGGTCAGATCACGAGGGCGAATCCAGGGGTACCGCGGACACCTGCCATTCGCGCTGCATTGTGAGATTTGCATCCTTCTGCAACGCTGTGGCGACTAAACCTTCTCTAGAAGGAAGCAGTGACGTAGGTCGCAGAACCCTCACAGTGCAGTGTCACACCGACGCTCGACCTGTGATGTGATGCGCCCCCCGGCGCGCCGTGCGTCCCCCCGCCGTCTCTCGCGCTGTTCCGACGGCGGCGCTCCCATTCCCCCGCCCTGGAGCTTCTCCTCGTGTTCTGACCTGGGTGGAAGCCCTCCACACGTCGTCCGCGTTGTCTACTGCGCTTCAGGGCTGCCGGCTGATTTTTCTCCACCGCACAGAGAACATGCACATTGACTGGAACATTCCCGACAACTACGAGATCATCTCACGCATCGGCGGAGGAAAGTATTCGGAGGTAAGTGTCTGTTCAGTCTTCCTGAAACACTTCTTCGACTGAGATGCCCAAGGTGTTCAAAGGAATCGACATGTCCAACGAGGAGATTTGCGTCATCAAGGTGCTGAAACCGGTCGCAAAGCGGAAGATCAAGCGTGAAATCAAGATTCTGCGCAACCTGGCGGGTGGACCGAATATTGTCGGCCTGCTGGATGTCGTGCACGATCCACCGTCTCGCTCGCACAGCCTTATCATGGAATTCGTAGAGAACGTGGACTGGAAACAGCTCTATCCGACGTTCACGGAATTGGAAATCAAACACTATGTCTTCCAACTCATCACGGTAAGTGATAGATATTCCGCCGCTTCCATGGTCTTGTGTTCTGACTTTGCCGCTCGGGTAGGCACTAGAATTTGTCCACTCGAGAGGGATCATGCACCGCGATGTGAAACCGGGGAATGTCATGTACGACCGGGCGAATCGAAAGGCGAGTCCTCCGTTGATGAGGGCTGATTGTGACATTGCCCGCTGAAACCCTGCAGCTTCGCCTGATCGACTGGGGCCTCGCCGAATTCTACCACCCCGACACCGACTACCACATCCGGGTCGGGTCGCGGTACTACAAGGGGCCTGAGCTGCTTGTAAACATGAAAAAATATGACTACAGCCTGGACATGTGGAGTGTCGGGTGCATGCTTGCGTCAATGGTGCGTGGCGTGATGGTGAGGGGGAAGAGGGGCTGACCAACGTATGGCGCCTTGGTAGATCTTTCGCAAAGAACATTTCTTCCGCGGTCGGGACAACGAGGATCAGCTTCTGCGAATATTGAAGGTGCTGGGGACTGATGCCTTTGAGCGGTATCTGGAGAAGTACGGGCTGTACCTCCAAGCAGACAATGCAGCGCTCTTGGAGAGGTATGTCACCTGCGCCGTTGCCAGCCAACCCGTGTGCTCATGCTGTGGCGTCAGCTACCCGAAACAGGCGTGGGCGCGATTCGTGAACAACGAGAACAGGGCAAACATGTCCAACGAAGTGGTGGACCTGTTGGACAGGCTGCTGCGATACGACCACTGTGAGCGGCTGACGGCTGCGGAGGCCCTGTCGCACGCGTTCTTCAGTGAGTGCGAGCCTACTGTTGGGCGCGAGAGGGTGTTGTGACTCATGGCTGTCGTTAGATGTCGTGCGCCTTGGGACCGCTACCAAGTCAACGGTCAGCGACAGTGGGTTTTGTTCGATGTAGCGGGGCGGCAGTGTCTTTGTTTCTATAGATGCGCGTGGCTGGGGCTCCCGCTGGCAACGGGGGCGACGGTGTGTGTGTACAGTACGGTGTACGGTAGATGTGTGCTATATATTATGTCGGGTCTGCTCGTCGCATCTGGTGCATCTGTGCGCATCTCTGGTGCATCTGGCGCAAAGAGGACGTCGCGTCGGGCCGAGTGGTGCGGACGCATTTGCAGCCCGGCGGGGTGGAAACATTTAGTGCGCGCTAGGGGACAATTGATGAGGGTCGGGTGCCACGAGGGGCTGGTGCTTCTCGGGTGCCCTCGTGGTCGGGGGGCCGGTCAGAAGACGGGGGCGAGGCCGGGTGGGGGGCCGCTGCAGCCAGTGGGAGGGCGCGGTGGCCCGACTGCGCCGGCGGGCAGGCCAGGACGGTCGAGGGCGTCGGCGGCGGGGCAGATAAGAGCGCGGTGCTAGCCGGGGGAGAAAGTGTGTGGCCGGGAATGGTGACGCGCGGGAGGCCAGGAACGGTGGGAGTCGGGGCCGGGGGAGGGTATAGCCAGCGGGGCGGCGCATGCCTGCAGATGCCGCCCGCGCTGGGCTGGGTGGTCGGCCGAAGCGCGCTGTGTGGTGCGGCTCTGGGCCCTGTTGTGCGCCGGCGGTGTGAGCATGCGTGGTGCCCGCCCGCCGACGAGCTCCCGCGACGACGACACCCAGTGCGGACCACGGCGGCTCGGTTCCGGCGGGATTAAGGACGATCAGCTGTGTGGCTCCGGCGGCCTCTGCCTGCGCTTGGACATCAGATCTGGACGAGATAGTCTCGAGATCGCCAGCCCCTTTCAAGGGTAAATTGTCCCACTCGCCCTCTGATCCTGCTGAATGTGATAAAGCAGTACCTCCGCAGCAAATAAGGCAGGCTTCGTGTCCCGGCAGGCAGTGCCCTCTTCTGGTAGCAACCACCTTTCTTTCGTCGCCCATGCCTGCAGACACAACAAGAGTGTCCGCCGCGTCCAGGACCCGCAGGCAGGTCAAGAAGGAACTCGACGAGGACAGGTTTGACAGCACACATGCAAGGGAGATTGAGCTCAAGCGCAGTAGAGGCGAGATATCATGCGCAGAGTGCCGCAGGTGCGATCAGCGCACTGTATGTTCTCTCCCTAAACCCCGCTAACGCCTTTTCTCGTCCTTGCAGACTCAAGGTGAACCACTCGACCTACGACATGCCCACTGGCACTCATACTACACCTCATAGATTCGATGCGACAAGTCCATTCCATGCAAATCATGCCAGGTACGCTGTCTGACTCGAGCCAGCTGGGCAACCGCTGAAAAATCCGCAGAGGAGAGGATGTGCTGCGCTTTGTCCAAATGGTGCGTACCACATGTATCGACGGTCCCAAGCATGCTAAACGTCCGCAGGGAGTCTGGCCACTGGTCAGGGGACAAGGTACGCTCTTCACTCTTCTAATTCGTCTTGTTCTTTCTCAAACTTCATAACCCCTAGATTCGTCCTGGCAGCCACTGAACACCTACATAGACGGATAGCAAAGATGAAGGAGCGGATACGTGAACTGGAGGATGCGCTGGCGATCCTCCAGGCAAAGAACTCGAACGAATCCCATCCCTTGTTGCGGGACGACCTTGTGCGGGTAGACGCCGAGGCGGAGGAGGAAGTGGCCAGCGAGCCTATGCAGGGCACGTCGTCCGACATCATGGACGCCTTTGGCACGCTTTCCATGTCCGACTATGGCGTGTCCCGTTTCTTTGGACCTACGGGCGGCTCAGAGGTACGCACACCGCAGATCACTCTCCGACCGTCCGTACTCATTGACAGACCGCCGGGGCGGGTTTTCCGTATAGTACTTGCTATATGTGCGTACTCTTGCCTCGCTTACCGCTCTACTCACCGACCGAGTCCTTCACAGAATAATGAACACGCGTCAGACGAAGGCTCGCCTTGCACTTCCACCAGGGATTCGATGACCCCGCCAATATCAGGCGAGTTGACCCGATTCTCTACGTCCTTCCCGTTTACCCCACTTGGAACAACGGGGGACGTACGCCGTCTCATCGAGTCCCATCTACCGCCATGGGACCGTGCGATGCACCTAGCCGAGAGCTACCTCACCAACGCCGCGTGGCTCTTCCGGGGCATTACAAGGGAACAGCTCATGGACGAAATGCTACCGCTCATCTACAAACGACCGGACGCGAAGACATGCTCGTTCCAAGATTACACGGGACCCCACGACCTCGCTCTCCTTTTCCTTGTGTTCGCGGTGGGCGCATTGGTCGACCTTAATCAAGAGCCGTACAACGCCGAGGGAGAGCACTACCACATTCTCGGCAAGGCCGCTCTCTGCCTCCAGCCTGTGCTCGAGAAGCCATCGCTTGTCGCCATACAGGCTCTATGGCTCCTTGGCATCTACACCGCTATGGGCTCGAGTGAAATCCGCGGATGTGAAACCACTATGGAAACAGCGTGGTCGCTCGCAACCGTCGCCGCTCAACTAGCGCAAAGCGTACGTTTTCTATTGTCTCTATGCGTTTACTAAGCTGATTCTCGCTGCAGATTGGATTGCGTAAGTTCTAAAAGATCACAAGGTTCGAGGGTGACGCGCTGACCGGCGGTGCAGACAGGGATAGTGCTCGCTGGGGATTGCCGCAACAATTGGTCGAGCGGCGGAGGACGTTATTCTGGGATCTGTTCATCGCGGACGTGTGGCAGGTGCGCTGCGCGTCGAGAAGCGAGGGCTGCGCAAAGATATTGACGGTTCCTTTTACAGAGCCTCACCACGGGCCGCCCGCCCTCGTTTTCCCGCGAGTATGTCGACTGCAAGTTTCCGGGTTCAACAGCCGGTGTTGGCGGCTCTCCCGCCGACGAGGAGATGGACGAGGAGAGGGAACGTAAGCAGGTTCTGCGCGACAGGCTTTGGAGCCGTTCCTCACAGATGTCCCCAGTTGAGACTTGGGTGTCGCGGTTTGCCTTGCAGTGTGTTGCCGAGGTGTCGACACGCACGCTCGCCGCTGAGCCGCCATCATATACACAGATCATGGAACTCGACCGCAAGGTGCGCGACTTCGCGGTCCCGCCTGAGGTCGTGGCCATCGTGGAGGATATCAAGACACCCGTCAGCGACGAAGATCCGGTTTCGTTGTCGACGTCGATGGGACGGCTCGTCATGTCGCATTGCCGAGAAATCAGTGAGTGGCACCGTGCGAGTCGATGGTCGATGACATGTGCTGAGGATCTGCAGTCCTTCTGTTCATTCACAGGAGCTTCTTCGCGCAAGCCATCATCGACTGCCCTACAAATCCGCTTCGCAGCAACTACGCGCCGTCGTTCCTCGCGTCGTATCGTGCCTCCGTCACGATCCTGAAGACCATTAAAAACCAATATGACTTGTATCCGACCCTGTGTTCGCGTTTCTGGACTATTTGGACGTATGCCTTCTCGGCTGTGGTAAGTCGGCGGCGCACTGCACTATAACGTCTTCTAGCTGTTCCTGACTGTACGCCGCAGGTCGTCTTTGGCACGGTGGTCACGCGGGGCCCTCGGTCGCCACTCGCCGGCTCAGCTGTCCAGCAGCTCGACATAGGCTGCGAGCTCTTCCACAAGGCCGCGGTGCACAGCCGCCGCGCAGCAAAGGCTCTGGTGCGCGTTGCGTTTTGTAAATCCTTCGAGGGTCAATTTCTCACGTCAATTTAGCCAATTCTGAACAGGCTCCGGGAAAAGGCTCACGCGGCCCTCTCGCAGGCGTCGCACGACCCGACGCGCGATGGCGCATTGTGGAATATCAAGATCGAAGACGATGCAGACGAGCTCGAGATCTATGCGGGCCGCACGCGCCTCGTCGAGTCTAAGCGGCCGTCGCCGTCCCCCACAACGTCCATGGCCGAGGCACGTCCCGGCTCCAGCCAGCTCACCTACCCCTCTGGCAGTGGGGGTGGTGCTGGCGGGCAGCGGGGACAACCTATCAATCCGCCGCCGGTGCTGCCGTCGCTGCCGAACTTGCAGCTCGGGGACCCGAACCCGCCGCAACCACCACACCACTCCAAGTGGATGGGCTCTGAGCAGCACCACGCATACTACTCGCAGCAGCAGCAGCAACAGCAACAGCAACAACAGCAGCGCGAGTACTACTCGTCGAGCAGCTCCTATTCGCACGCACACTCGCATTCCCGCTCGGAGGTCGCGTACTCCTCGTGGTCCCCCTCTTCGTCGCAGCAGTCGTCTGCGTCCCGTGTCCCGCAGGGGTACCCGCCCATCCAGACCCTCCCACCGCACCAGCACAGGCAGTATACGGAACTCATCTCCCCCCACTCGTATCACTCCCCCAGCACCCCCAGTGACTACGTCCCCTCGCCCGCCACCGCGTCGTCCGCGAGCCAGGAGCGCACCGTGCTTCCACCCATGCAGCAGCAGCCCCCATCGCATCCGTCCGGTGGCCACAGCCAATACCTCCCGCCGCCAGAGCTCGTCAACCTCGGCCTGGCTGCGCGCGACTCGCGCCTCGATCAGCGCTGGACGGCGTTCATGCACGACAACGGGTTCCTGGACGGCATGAACCACCAATATTAGAGCACGTAAGTAGATGTGTGTTCTCCCCCCAGTCGCGTCGCTTTCGTTCGTTCGTAAATCGTCTTTTTTCTCCCCCTTACTCCTTACTACTCGTCCCCCCTCTCAAGTCAGATGTCGATCTCTCCCGAACACCCTGTAGCTTAATCCCAGGAATCTTGTGTTTGCGCCGCTGTAAAGCGTTGCGCGTATATATATAGCGTGGTCTTTATAGATTTTGTTCAATAATGCGGGAGTCCCGAGGGATCTAGGGAGGCCGTATATCGTATCGATAAGGGATTGGCGGCGCGAACCCGCCGGGTTGGCTGTTGTGGACCCTTGTTGGCGTCGTGCAAATCACGGTGAACTTCGGCCTCGGTGAAATTGGGGAGGATTTATATTGGTATACAGTAGTGCGTGTATCGATCGTCTGACAATTACAACAACCCGCAGGCCGGTATCATGTCCATATCCATATCATATCGAATATCATCGAGGCGTGTGTCGTGCGGGAAGGAGGGGAGAGAAAACGTGGCGCACTCTCTCAGCCGCTGCCCTTGAACCACCCAAAGCGACCCTAGGGAGTGCGGGTCAGGTCAAAGGTACGATCAGTTGGCTGCGGCAAGATAACTCACAGCATTGCCGTCGTTGATGTGGGCGGGCGGAGGCGGCCCCGGCGGGGGTGCGAATGCGCCGGCTCCGTTGGGGTGTTCGGCGTAGGTCTCCTTGCCGGGGTATGGCGGCGGGACGGCAGGGGGTGCCTGGTACGCCCCTGCTGCGCCTTGGTGTCCGAGACCGTTGTTCGCGTTGTATCCCGGTTGGGGCCCGCCGAAGCGTGTAACGCGGGTGAAGCCCCCTGGGCCGGGCAGCATTGCCTGTCCTCGTCGACGGCGCCGGCCCATGCAGGCCATCATGAGGCATAGTAATATGCCGGCACAGATCGCTGGGAATATATTAGACATTTCGACGAGTGATACAGGTTGGTGGGGATGGCTTACCGATTACTATCCCGGCTATGACGCCTCCCGCGAGGTGGTGGCGCCGTCTGTAGTATGGGTACTGCGCGGACGCAGACATGGCGAGCGAGCAGAGGACGAGTGTTGTTGAAAGTCGCGACATGGTAGGAGGCGGGGGTTGGGGGAAATCATTGCAAGCGGGCCAGGACTATATACTGGTCTGGGGGCCGATGTCATTCTGTGGTGCGGAGCGGGGACAAGCTTGAAGTGGACGCCTGCAACAGGCAGTTCATGCCGCGGAAGCAAACGATGACGCTAAGGCCGCCGTTATGCCCAAATATGGGCATAGAAATATAAATCATTAATTATCGCCGACGGTGCCGCCAGGCGCGCAAAGCGCCTTGCATTTCTTGGTCCACAGCCTCGATCGCGGCTCGACCATTCCTCGACACTCATTCGTTCTCTTGGTTTACGTTCCGCTTTCTCTTCGCGTTCTTGTTTGCCTTGGAAGCAGACGATGCCGCCTCTGGGCTCTGGAGTATGTTCTAGCTATCTCGTTTCGGCAGCGTTTGTTGCGCGTTGAATGAGCTGCTTCGCGTGCCGGTACTCACCAACTTCCGGATTCTTCCATTCTCCTTCTCGTGTTCTCTACGGCGCTGTAGCTTTCGTATACATACACCTGATAATTTCGAAATATTCTCGAAGCAACCGCGAACGCACTTTTGAACCAAACGATCCAAGGGTGCAAGTTCAAGTTCCGTGGCGTTAAAACTCGGCACTCATCTATAAGCTTTGGGAGTTCCTGCAAGCCACTCGTAGGAGACGTGATGTTTCTTCTGTTGGTTGTTGTGCTTTTGATGTCGGCACAGGGTGGTGGCAAAGAAACCGAATGAAAGCACTCTTCCATGAATACTCTGAATCGCGTGCTTTACGGTCTTGGATACGTTTGCTGCGTGGAAGCCACATATATTACCTGTAAATTCCGACAGTTGAAACAAATTGAACAGCTCTCGATGACTCGAACGCCTTTGTGTCGAGGAGCACGCAAAGGCAAGTGTCTTTGGATCGGATCGGCTGAGCCATCAGTTCGGTGGCGTCGCAGCTCGGCTTTATCCGAGCTACTTCCCGAGGACGAGATCACCCCAACTTGCTCCTCAACCTTGTCTCTCACTCTCTTTCTGGTTTCTGTTTTTCTCCGCGCACCCTTGGAGGACGAGCCATGCCGCCTCTATCCCCAACTCTCGTTACCCTACTATGGCAGGGTTCTCTCGTTCTTTTCTGCGCCCTGGAGGAGTCCCTACAGGTCTGTTGCGTCGACTCTTTCGCGCAGCGACGCTCATCTTCTCTATACAGTTGTCCTCTCCCCTTCGCTCTCGCGTTCTCTATGGTGCCGTTGCGCTTATTCTCGACGTTGTTGTCTCTGTTCTCCGCCTTCCTATCCGTGTCCTGGTCCTCTTCGGTCTTTGCCATATTTCTAATCTGGAAGAGTTCGGTAGAGTGGTTCCTGGTGTCACTGAGGTGCGTCGAACGAGTGGTTCATGCCGGATATATTCTCATGGCCGCGGCAGTTTCTCAGTCTTCGCACGGAGGAAAGTGTCCGCGCAGGCGCGCTCATGGCTTTGACAGAAGCGGAGCTGAAGAGAGAACGCCTCCGAAACGTCCAATTCACCCGTACTCAAGCCGACTTGGAGCGCGCTCAGGCCGACCGAACGCGGTACCAGCGTGAGAGCGTTGTCCTTCAAGTGCAAAGGGACGAGCTAGCGGCGGAAAAGTCTCAACTCCAGCAAGCCCTCGGCGACAAATCGAAGGCATACGATTCTGCAGTGCAGGAGCGCGACCATCTGTCTCAGGCTCTCTCTGAAGAAACTGGAAAGTCGCAAGAGGCTGAGAAACGTATCAAGGAACTCTCTACCCAGCTGCGTCGATCCGAGGACGCACGAGCGAAGACCCAGCGCTCCCTCGTAGACTTAGCGGATATTCGCCGGCAACTTGATTGCGACCTCTTTCGTTCACAGTCCGAGGTACTGGATTTCAGACAGTCTCTCAAACGCGAGCAGACTGCTTCTCGTGTCCGGCTTGTCATGCAGAAGGCAATTCTACGTCGCGTACTCTTCGTTCTCTGGGTCTTGCGCTCTTTCTCTAGGCACCTCGGCAACCGCATCGCGCGCCAACATGGAACAATCACCGCCCTCAAGATTCAGTTCAAGGTCCTCCGAAACGCCAGGATCGACGCGTCTCGCGAGGCAACCTTGTATCAGCGCCGGAATGGTGAACTGGTCGCCCAGGTCGAATTCCTAGGCGGGGAAGCGGACCGGTGGCGCATCAGATGCAACGAGCACCGTGTGAAGCGCCACGCCGCAGCACGCCAGTTCACCCAGTTTCTGATTCTTGTTGCGTCTCGACGGTCGACTGCGAATTCTCGACTTATCACTGGTCTTCTGACTCTGTGGCGGCTCAATCTGATCCTCGCCGAGAGGCTGGCCCGTGCGACGCGACGGGTGCGAACACTGAACCGCTGGCCTGCCCTGGGTGGTGCCTTGGACCTTTCGGAGAATGGTTCCCGCCGCATGGAGGCTGGAACTCAGTGCGACGGAGACTTTTTCGCTTCCGAAGACAGTGCTGCGCAAAGCAATGAAGCCACTTCTCCTCTCGCCGAACGATCTCAGCTAGGCGCGGACTGGACCTGGAACGAGCTGCTCCCTGTGTCGACTGTCAATGGACCTCAACGCTCGGACGCCGCAGTACAATGGGAAGGCCCGCGTGGACGCCCGGTGCATAGCCACGCCTCTACACAATGCGAAACCTTGGAAACAACCCCGTCAGCGCGGTTAGCAGACGCCGGCGTACAATGCGAAATCTCACATCCCCACGACTCGAAACCGACACAGCTTCCGATTGAATCTGTCGAGACGCCTATCGCGACCCTGCGTACTGTACTGTCTCCAGCTTTATCAGATTCGTCTTCTGTGGCAGGCACCGACGATAACAACATCGACGATCTATACGAAGATTTGGCGGGCCTTGACAACCCGCCTCTGATGACATTCGGGTCCTTGCAAGACATCGGCGCAGTTGGTGTCTCCGTCGACGCGGACGAAATCTTCGACTCCCTGGAGACCATCTCCTCGTTCAGCCCGAACGGACCTCTGTCTACGATCGCCGAGGAGGAAGAACTCGCCATGTCTGAAATCGGTTCTATCCGCAGCTCTGTTCGTTCGCGCAACACTTCTGCTGTTGACCCCGTCAATGTCGACCTATGGCATCATCTGCATTCTGGGGTCGCCAACTTCGACGCGGAGGTCGACGCTGCCTTCGAGGATGCCCCGATGACGACACCTGTCAACGGCTACCCGTCGTCTATTCCAAATGACTCTGGCTCTACCCCAATTCGACTAGTACCGCGGCAGGACCCTCATTCGTACGACACCCCTCGTGTTATCCTCGTGCAGAAGGGAATTCAAACCGATGGCCTTTCCGAGCCAGAAGTCCCGTCAGTTCTTACGGCACGACTCCAACAGCTGTGGGAGCGGATCGAGGTCATGCAGCACTGGAGCCAGGAGTATCGCTCGCTTGCGCTTATCCACACCCATCCCACCGTGTCTCCGCCAGATATCGTCTTCGGAAGCAACATGGTACTGCCAACCCAGGTGAACCCAGGCTCTACCTTTGATGAAGCGTCGGAACCCCCTCGAATTTGGCCGAAGACGTCGGCTCCAGTGAAGGACGACGACCACCCTATCGGCGCACACCTCGCAGGTGACCCCAAGAGATCCCTTCGGTCGTCCATATACGCGCAGTAGGCGCCTCTCCTCTCACTCCTTCAAGGGTTTTGGTGTTGTATTCTCTAGTTTTATTGTCCGGAGTCACCCTGTATCCCTGTCTACATGTACTTGTACACTCCCCATAATGTACCTCTCTAATGGATGTCATAGACCTCGTATCGTGCAAACTACAAAGTGTCCTGTTGTCCGAGATCGACCCACGACGTGAACCCGAATATGCTCGGGAGCTCCTCCAGCAATCGGTGCCTCCCCCGCTCAATCTCATCCTTGATGCCCACACAACAGGCATCACAAAGGCCGAGCGACTGGCCCACCAGCTCCGGGTTTCTTGCACACCACCTACGGTATGGGCCCTCCGCTCCGACGTCGAACAGCGCGCGGGGCGCGAACAGTTGGAGCCGCGATCGGTCGGAGTTGAGGTTCGTGCAGCCCGAGCGCGAGGACTCCAAGAACGCGAGGTAGTGCTTCACCTCCGCGTCGCGCAGCCGCTCGCCGCCCGTCACGAGGCGCACGAGCACGTCCTGCGCCGCGTCCTGCGGCAGCGCCGCCAGCACCGACGTCACCGCGCTTGCCGCCGGCAGCGCGACGCACGCGTCGTACAGCAGCAGCGGCACCAGCGACACCACGTCTGTCATGTGGCACAGGAAGAGCACCTCGCCGAGGTCCGCGCGCGTAGCAGTAGGAGCAGTAGCGTCGTTTTGGTTTTGGTTTTGGGTGGTGTTTTGAGGGGTGGACGCGAGGGGGTGCGGCGGGCGCAGCACCGGGTGCGCGTAGTCCGACGCGAGCGCCGCGAGCACGGCGTCCCGGAGCAGCGGCACTTGGTATTTGGACGCGAGGCGCAGGATGACCGAGCGCGCTGCGAACGAGACGGGGAGCGGTCGGCGGTCGGCGGGGTCCGCGGGGGCGCTGCAGCAGAGCCATTCGCCGGTCAGAACCTGGAAACATGGACAGAGGGGCGGTGGGGGCGTGGACGTACGCGGTGTCGTAAACGGCCTGCAGGAACACTTCGACTTCCTTTGGCGGGTCGTACAGCGTGATTACCGGTTTGCCCTCGTACATCTCCGGCGCCTGTGGGGTCCCTGCTGCGGGCTGGGGCAGGCCTGCCATGCCGCTGAAGAGCGGGCTGACCGCGATGAGCGTGGCGAGGTGCACCTGGAAGGCGGTCGTTTCGCTGATGAGGACGACGTCGCCGTCGGCGTGCCAGACGGCGGCGGAGGGCGTGAGCGTGGCCGAGGCCGCGGGCGTGGACATTGTCGTTCAGGTTTGGGGGAGGGGCGGCGGAGCAGGAGCGCGTCTGCAGGGGCCCTGGCGGCCTATAAGCATTGGCGGTGGTGGCAGCGTCAGAGACGGGGTCACAGGCGATAGGGTTCGACCGAGACTCACCGTAGCAACCCCCTTGCCGTAGCTGCACGCTGCGAGGCACACACAGATCTGAATCTTACCCCGGATGTGCTCGGTTCCAGCTGCAATCGGCTATACTGCCATTCGCCAACGTCTGGCCCAGCCACTAAAGCTGCCGCACACCCTGGCTAAGCTATACCTCGCCTTGCGCGACACCGGCGAAACACAGACACCACGCCCGAACATTTAGCACTACAGCTTCAGTGCTCGACGTCGCACGGCTCGCCACATACGCCGTCGTGCGAGAGCAGTTCACCCACTGAGACATGTTCCACGTTGCGCTGGATAAGCACGGACTAGACTAATCGACGTAGGGAAGAAAGATCTGGGGCGCATGAAAACAAAAGTCAATCTACGCATCATTCGCAGATCTGTGCCACTGACGCACCAGACCCGTTTGGTGCTCGTCCTGGCCAGATTCCGCCCGTAGAGAATCCCACCAAGTAGTATGAACATCCCCGACAACGTCCCCCATGTCCCCCAGCCCTCTGAACGCGTCGCGAAAACGAGTGCATGTGAGCCTCGCGGATGCCAGTGCGGTGGTACCAATCACTCGGGGAGTCCTGATGCACCCACCTTCGAAGAATTCCTCGTTAGTCACGCGGTGTAAAGCCGCCCTGGAGTAATGAAGAGGAAGGTTGCCATCATCGTAGTTTGGGCAACTGCGCCTCTGGATACTGGGTCAGAGGAATAAACGAGACCTCTCTGATCGTCGCTTCGCCCAGCTTCTCCCGACTGGCGAACCTGATGATCCAGGTAGCTTGCCGGACCGCGTCTGCAGCAGCATACTGTGCGCGTACGGGGTGTAGCAGACACGCCCAGCGTTTTTCTCCTATGGCTATCGGACCGAAGCGTGCGTTGATGACGGGGAAGCAAGCCATGGTCATCTGCTAGAGCCCGAAGCTGGCATCGCGTCTTACTCGCCGCAGACCCTGGAAGATTCAGAGCCCTACGGTCTTCCCTGTCCGGGTGACCCACGCACATGAGGTACGAAGGGGCGGACAGCAGTGAGCACGTTGTTTGGAACGACGGAGAATCATCTGGAATGATATGGCAGCAGCCTCATGGCTCGTCTCGTATCTTTTTGGAACCATCTGAGCAGCATCTGAAGACCAGACAGGAACTCACGAAAAAAGGCGGCGATTATTGAGAGATTGCACATGTTCGTCGTACTATTTGGAAACTGAGTACCGCGCTTCCCCGCCCATCGCAAGGTTCCCCTTGATTTCCTTCCAATCACAGTGAGGTTACACGTACTTGGTAGCTTTACTGTACACCGCCGACCTCCATGTATACTCCACACCTCGCCTGAAGACCAAGGCATCCCTCCCGCCCCAATCCTAGATCGACGCCTGATGTCCCCCTTGGTGGAAAATTTCGGAATATGTTCTCCTCCTGGTCGGTATCATGAGAGACCTGGAGAGGGTGGGTGTAGGCATTGCTCGGGTTCTTGGGTGTATGGTGGTCGTGTCCAGAGTCGCGTCCAACCTTTGGCGCCCATTTCGGTCATATACTGGTGGCGTCCGATCAATTTCAACGTCCTCTGGAAAAGCGCCACTAGGATCAAGGTCTCACAAAGTCAGAGGTCACAAGAAATGCGTATGCGCCAACCAAAGTACTTCGAATTCAACGTTCATCCCCTATCGATACAGGTCCATCGTAGAATACAGACTGCTCCGTCGTCCGAGTCCGTCAGTATACAGTACAAAAAGTCCAAATGTCCTAATGACCACCATCGCCACCATGCGCGTCCCCGCTCTTGCTAACGCCCCCATTCCCCGCGTTCCCTGAGCCCCCGACATTCGTGATGCTCCCGCCCTTGTTCGTGATCGAGCCGCCGTTCGCAGAGCCAGAGTTCCCCGACTTCGCGTTGCCGCCCTCGCCGCCGCTGCCGCCGTAGAACCCGCTGTTCCCGCCGTCGCCGCCGTACGCGTTGCCCGTCGAGCTCCACCCGCCGTTCCCGGCGTTACCCGACCCGTACCCGTTCCAGATGTACCCGCCCGTGTTCGTGATGCTGCCGCCGTTCGCGGAGCCCGAGTTCCCTGTCTGCGCGTTCCCGCCGTCGCCCCCGCTGCCGCCAGAGTACCACCCGGCGCCCCCGCCGTCGCCGGCGTACGCGTTGCCGCTCTTGGATACGCCGCCGTTCCCGGCGTTACCTAGGGCGGGACAGAGATTAGTTGGGGGTGTCGATGAGAAGGAGCGAGGGAGGTGCGCGTACCAGAGTAGCCGCCGTTGTAGATGGAGCCGCCCCAGCCCCAGGCGGTGTTGGAGATGGAACCGCCGTTGGCGGACCCTGAATTGCCCGTCTGTGCGTTGCCACCGTCGCCGCCGGCGGGGTAGGATGGGAAGTGTGGGTAGCCACCTCCGCCTCCGCCGCCGCCACCGGGAACAGGCGAGGCGAGCGAGGCGGTAGTGAGAGCGAGGACGACGTAGGTGATGAAGGAGGCACGCATGATGAAGTGTCGAGAACGCTGGGCAATGGTGAAGGGCTGTGAGGTCCACTGACTCTCGGAGAGGATGAGGAGATCCTGCGGCGTCGTGAGGCTTAAATATCATTTCGCTCGTAGGGGAAGACGGCGTACCTTCGACGCGTAGGAGTCCTCCAGGAGCGTATGCCCTGCCCTCAGGAGCTCAGGTCAGCCGACGTCGAGCATGATCCAGCCAAGTAGATAGATGGCGTGCGTTTTGCCTCCGTAGGCACTGTATTCCACAGGAGTTGTCTTCGTAGGCACTGTATTCCACAGGAGTTGTCTTCGTAGGCACTGTATTCCACAGGAGTTGGTGCTAGAAAGCGAGGCCCTGCCTCGAACGCCGATCGCACTCGAGATAAAGAAACCCCGGGCGTTCAAAAAGGGAGTTGAGCCCTTAAAAAATGAGGACGCGTACACTAAGAATAGAATTCAGAGCTTGGTCCATTTAACGTGACAATATTCGATTTATTGGCCTGACCGAACGAAAATACCGACACGGTGGCACTTCGACCGCCCGAGGACGAAAGACCTAGAACGAATGAGAAATACGTGAGACTAAGCATAAATCAAATAATACCTAGATTAATAACCCTATGAAACCGCGAAAACAAAGGCGAAGAGGACACAGTGATCTATTCATTATTTGATCGAATTCCCCTGGTTCTGAGGCTGCTGATACCATTTCTTGGGCCGACAGGAGCTTCAGTCACGTCAGAAGGCGACATGTGGTGCACTTACGGCGTTCAATCACCTTTGTGGCTGAAAGCTATGCGTAGCCTGGGCTTGGGAGGCCGGATAGGGACTTCAACGTCGTGGTTCGGGGCATGTTTGCGCTTGTTGACCAAAGGCTTTGGATTCTAACACGACCAAACAGCGCTAGGCACCTGATCCTCCCACACTTTGACGCTTATTAGCGTGACCACCGGGTACTGTTGGCGGCGCTTCTACCGTCCGATAATCGCCGTTCCCCTTGCCTCCCGTTATCTCTGCCGTATTTCCTGCCCCCCAGCCAACTCCCGGTGATCCTTCCCATCAGCCCGTGATCCCGCCGCCGCGCGCCCTCTTGTGTATCATCCCGCCCCTCGGACTTCCTTATTAGGCTCCCTGGAGTAGTACTGTGTCGGGGCACTTACTACTGGGTTTCCCCTGCCACCAAGGCCTGCACTTGGTGGTGCCGACCCCCACTAGCCCTCCTGTGCGCTTCCGCATCACGCGCCAAGCATTCCCGCCCGGCCGCACGCCCCGAGAGGCGCTATTCCCTAATTTGGAAGTGCGAC
Source organism: Bjerkandera adusta (assembly GCA_027924225.1). Taxonomy (NCBI): domain Eukaryota; kingdom Fungi; phylum Basidiomycota; class Agaricomycetes; order Polyporales; family Phanerochaetaceae; genus Bjerkandera; species Bjerkandera adusta. Next base: position 25,047 of record BSCZ01001000.1, read on the forward strand.
CTAGCCAGCTCGCGAGGCCGTTTATACGGCGACCACCGCGTTTTAAAATACCAAATAAATGTATTCAAATACTATAGTGCTCTTTCCATGCATTTGTATGGTTTTTGAACGCGTCAGCGATGTTTAAACAACCAAGATAATCGAACCTGTATGTTTTCTGTAATGGTATGTCAAATAGTGACAGTAATATCCGCTGCGATGTCCCAGCGCTCACTGTCAATGTGTATTGATACTGCTATATCATTATACAACAATATTAATGGCCAAGATAAGCAAAGTGGGCAGCAGGGAACATGTAGACAGTGTGAAGGCTTGTTTATTTTCATTGTTCGCCCTCTCCTTGCATCCACAGATCTGATATCGGTGCACCACATTTTTCCGAGGTTGTTATAGCATGTTAACAAATTACTAGATTTACTAGACATTTTTAAAGTACGCAGGAGTGTCTGCATAGCTTGCACACTGCAGGAAATCGCAAAAACGTGTAATTATATTCAATAGTACAGTGAACGGACGGTTAGAATATTCTATAAATATCATAATCGTGTTCAGCGTACCTGAAAACCTCTAGAACAGTTTATAAACAGGGGAGGGGTGTGTTGTGGAAGCGGGGGAAACCGACGCGGGTGTTAAGGCAAAGTTGAAGTCACTTAAGCCACTAGTTCTGCATCAGGCACTGTGTCGGTTTCCCCCGCTTCCACAACACACTCTTCCCCTGTTTATAAACTGTTATGGGGGTTTCCAGGTACGCTGAACACGATTATGACATTCTTAGAATATTCTAACCGTCCGTTCGCTGTACTATTGAATATAAATGTGCGTTTTTGCGATTTCCTCCAATGCGCAAGCTATACAGACGCTTCTGCGTACTTTAAAAATGTCTAGTAAATTCTGAAATATATAACAGTGCCACGAAAACCTTGCAACAATGCGGTGCACCGATATCTGATCTGGGGATGTATGGGGAGGGCGAACAATGAAAATAAACAAGCCTTCACACTGTCTACATGTTCCCTGCTGCCCATTTTGTTTATTCTGGTCATTTATATCATCGTATAATGACCTAGTAGTATAGATATACATTTACAGTGAGTACTGGGACATCGCAGCAGATATTACTGTCACTATTTGACATTCCATTTCAGAAAACATACAGGTTCGGTTACTTTGGTTTTTTACACACCGTTAAGGCGTCCAAAAACCTGACATAAGAATTTATAATGTACAACAGTATTTAAATACATTTATGTGGTATTTTAAAACGCGGTAGTGACCGTATAGACAGCCTCGCAAACTAGCTAGGTCGCACTTCCCAATTAGGAAGTCGCGCCTCCCAGGGCGTGCGGCGGGGCGGACAGTCGGGCGCGTGATGCCGAGATGCACGGGGGTGCTAGCGGGGGTCGGCCTCACACGGTACAGGCCTTTGCGGCAGGGGCACCTCAGTAGTACGTACCCCGACACAGTACTACGCCAGGGAGCCAGATAAGGAAGCCCGAGGGGCGGGATGATACACGGGAGGGCGCGCGACGGCGGGATCACGGGCTGATGGGAAGGATCACCGGGAGTTGGCTGGGGGGCAGGAAATACGGCAGAGATAACGGGAGGCAAGGGGAACGGCGATTATCGGACGGTAGAAGCGCCGCCAACAGTACCCGGTGGTCACGCTAATAAGCGTCAAAGTGTGGGAGGATCAGGTGGCGCTAGGCGCCGAAAGCATTGGCGACGTACATCCTGCGCGGGTTCGTTCACTCGTTTCTATCAGAGCATTTTTGCGACATCCTATCTGTAAGGCGAGACCTTGGTAAGGAACAAATCAAACAAAAACGACTTTCCCCATAGTCGGGGCGAGAGTCTTCCGAGTCAGTCATCTAGGTCAGGGAGGCGATGCTATTGTGCAGGGTCAACGATTCTGAGCTGACGGCCTCCAAATCCCTTCTCTACAGAATCTAGACTCTCTTGCGCTCCAGGAAAGCGCACTCCTCTGGTTCCCTGGCACGCAAGGGGCTCCCATAGCGCTCCAAGACCCCTGTGCGGCGACGGCGTTGTCGCATATTGCGGCGGATCGCCGCGCTCATCTCCTGACTCCGTACTAAAGAGACAGCCCCACTTCTCCTTAATTTCATAAAACTCAAACTAAATGAAATGGCTGGGCTCAGCGCGCCGATCGTCCGTTAAATGCGGCATCCCCTCTACGCATGGAACTTCTAGAAAAACATGGGCTACGTGTTCGTGAGACGCGAGCTAGATTTGGTGATGATCTTTTGAGACTCGTGGCCCGTTAATTTGAGATGTTTGGGTAACACAACGCCGCGTGTGCACAACGTTATTTTGCGTATTCGCTTCTGTCAGCCGATAGATGAAGTCGGTGGGTAAGAGCACCGGCGAATTCTCGATTCGCTCGCTAAGGAGGAAGTTGCGGACTTATTGCCAAATGTTGAAGACGTAAGAAGACGCGCGTAATGGGAGATAAGCAAGAGTTGATGCAGGGTCGTCGCGGTAATAAAACACGTCATGGAAATGCGGCAAAAATCATCATAACAATCGTTGGCGAGAAGTAGTATACAAGATCATGACCCAATCCGTCTGTCGAAGTCCAAGTGTCGTAACAGTGTCCACAGGGGTATGAGAAGGCGAGAGAATGCGCGATCCTGCAACTAGTTGACGTCGGTGAAGCCGACGTAGTTGCCGTATCCGCCTGTTGCAGAGCCGGTGTTGCTGGTTCCGCCACGGCCACCCGTGCTCGACCCTCCTGTGTTCGTAACACTACCTCCTGTGTTGGTCACTCCACCACCACGGGCGGTGCCAGAGTCCCCTGAAGAAGCTGTGCCACCGGTGCCTGAGTTACCGCTGCCGTTGCCGCCGCGGGCGTTCCCTGAGGTGGTCGTGCCTCCTCGTCCTCCCGTGGCTAGAGCGTTCAAGTTAGTTGGGGGTAGGAGTGAAGCAGGGGGGCCAACTCACAAGACGTTCCAGAGTTACGAACGGTGCCGCTTGCGCTCGCAGAGTTGATGACACTGCCGCCACTCACACTCCCTGAACTTCCAGTGCTAGCATTTCCTCCAGATGCACGCTTGCGACGCCTCGCGTCTCCGCCTACGGCGTTGCCACTGGTGCTGGTACCACCGCGGCCGCCTGCGCCACCGCCATTGGTGTTGGTGATGCTGCCTCCGCTGGAGACGACGTTGCCACCGTTGGCGTTGCCCGCTCGGCCAGTGCCTGCGGTACCGCCGCTGGCGTCAGAGCCACGACCAGCGCCGCCGGTAGCAGAGCCCGTGGTGGTGGTACCACCGCGTCCGCCGTTGCCTGAATGACTGGTGAGTCTCGCTGAAGTGTACGTATAGGCCGGGACACATACCTGAGCCGTCGTTCGAGACAGTGCCTGTACGGCTGCCTGTGTTGGTAGCAGAGCCGCCGTTGACATTGCCCGAGTTGCCCGAGTAGGCGTTTCCGCCGTTACGAGGCGACCGCGCAACAAGGCCGGCGGCATCCAAAGGAGCAGCAACGACTGTCGTCGCGGAGATGGCGAGAAGGGCAAAGGCGAAGAACGAGGAGCGCATGGTGAATGTGGAGAAAAAGAAGTAGAGGAAGGAGTGAGGACACTGCTAGAGATGTTCGACGTCCGTCCTCGGTATTTATCCTCGCCACAGTACGCCAGCGGTATGTCTGACTTCGTTCGTCAAGTTATCCGCGCACCGCCCAAGGGCCATTGTGAATCCGCGACTCCAAGGTACGATTCCCAGTTCAAGACGACCCGCCTCCGGATGCAGGGACAAGCCCGCTTGATCGCGGAAAAGCCGCAGCGGAACCGTTTACCATCCGCTCGAAGACGGCGGATCGTTAGTCGCTCGGTGCAAAGTGGATCGCCGTGAGTCATTGCTTCAGGTACATCCGGGAGAGAAGCGATGACGGAAGGATATCCAGATCAGTGTTCACAGCGTTGAACTGCCATGTATTCGAATGTCTCCCCAGATTTTGCTTCCGGTAAGAAGGTGCGCTCTTGGACTTCTGTCGTTCGGATCGCAAGAATATCCACGGCTTCGTCCGTCAGAGATGTCGTAGCCTTCGCACAAAGACTTCTTGACATCCAAAAGGTGTTTCTGCGCCGTTGAAGACAACAAAAGCGACCACGAAGTACTTCCTTTCGGCGTGCGACAGCAGCGGATTTGAGGCCGCGTCACACGACTCTTTGAGCTGACAGTCGGGGTGAGTAGCATTTTGGATGATATGGAGAGAAATATTACCTAGCGGTGTAGCTGGCGGTAATTATTCCAGCTGCTACCGAGCTGCTTCAAGGTCGCTATGTTTAACAAACAAAGCGACACAGACATGCACCTTTGGCGCTAAAAATTGACGTTTTTGGCAGGCGATCATCAAACCTAACAACACCAAATAGAGGCGGCTCCCCCTTTTTGGGAATCTCCGCCGCGCCTCCGTCCGTGTGCAATTTTCTTCCCCGACAAGATTATCGAACAGGTCCGGTCTCCTCGAGGCGCGTAGACAATCAATAAGCTCAGAGCAAGAGCTGCGATGCCACGACGGTTCAACACGATGTGTGAACCACTGATTTTGCTTCATACGCTAGCACGTTAGGCACGGTCGTCGTTGGAACAAGCATGTTCTGCCAGTGGACGGTATATGTGGGTCATCTTATCTTTACTTCCGTTTCCCCATTTTTGACGTATGTTTTGGGCCATTCCAGGCGAGCCGACTCTCGCTCCTGCGCGCCCGACTCGGATACATGATCGGTCTTCTTGGCCTCGAGGTCCTGTCCTGGCTCTCAAAGCGCAATTCGCGGACACGGATGCAGTGCCTGGATGCGAAGAAATACTTGGTATAACCCAGCCAATACCGTATCTCCCTGCTCGTTAATGGCCGTGGTGCATCAAGTCGATTCTGCAAGTCGAAAGAAGGCCGCATCATGCAATGTCTCGGGTAGCAGCCTCCTCCCATTATATTCCAGCGACACACAGAAATATCATTGCTAGAGCACCTCTGGTCATCCCTCCGATGGCGCGAGAGGACGGAAAACCCATCGCTCCCAAAAAGCACCCGGCCGCCACACGACCGCGGATGCACCCAAAAAGGCAATGGCGTGTACTCCTCCTTCCGCGTGTCCCGGGCGGGCATGCCGCCATCCGCCCATTTCCGAGCATATATTTCGACGAGCCTCTGCTTTTCTCCCTCTCCTACTAGACAAACTCACCGCCATGCATTACTCGTCGGTACTCATCGCCATCTGCGCTTCTGCAGCGCTGTCATCCACCGCCAGCCCCTTGTATCTTTCCGTACCTTCGCGGAGGATACTTGGCCCAGACGATATCACCAGATTCGCCAACGCGGCTGCGAATGGGCTTGGAGGGGACTCGCTAGCCATCATGTTGATGTCGCATGATAGCATGAGGGACGACGACCACAGCCGTACGTGCCTTCCATCACCCAGCCGATTTTTCACTCTAACCCCTAGGCAGTATATCGTCGTGCCTTCGAAGATGTCCCGGCTGCTCTACTATCGCGCGCTTCAATTTCATCATCACGAAGCAGCAGTCGCCCCGGACGGGGCAAGACTGGGAAAGCGGGATCGTCCTCAGGCGGGTCGGTTTCGAACAGCGGCGGTACCGTTACGAACAGTGGAAGTTCAGGGCGAGACGGGAGAGATGGAACTAGTACTACTGGAACTGCGACAGACGGATCGTCATGATAGAAATTTGTTTTCCCATTCGTATGGCGTCTAGCCTTCTTGTTCCAGCGTAACCTTTCAACATCCCATCTCAATGCCGCCGTACGGTCCACCGTGGTCGTCCGGGTTACTTTCAAGAATGTTCGGTACATCGCCAGCCGTGCAAAGATCGCTCGGGTTGTCTTGACCTGAATTCGTGTCAGTGGTGCGCCTCGGTGCCGCTTGACGCCACGTACCTGGACATACTTCCCACGAGTCGTTTTCGGAGATATGGATCTCCCCAGACGGATGGTGGTAGCCAAGGACGTGCCCTGGCAAAGTGGGGATGGGATCCTTCTTGTTATTTACGTGGCTAACATCCGAGACATGTGCGTCGACGTAATCTGCGAAGGCTTGGTTGCTAACCTGAGAAGATTCTCGTCAATAATTGTTTTGGAGGGTTCTGTTTTTGACTCGTACCATTGGCATACCGTAGCCAACCGTCTTGAAAACGATCGAAGATGGGAGATGCAGAGGTAGGTAGACAGAGTCGAGCAAAGCGAGCGCAGCACCTAGGAATCGCGGTAAGTATGGTACAAAACAATACTGATCTCGTGGTAACTCACCGAGAGAATGGCCGACAATCGTCACATGGCTTGCGCCGAACTTCGAGATTGTAGTATTAACCGCGGTCAGGACCTGCTTCGCGCTCCTGCAAGAATTCGTTCAACTCGGCTTGCAGAACGACCTCATTCGCGCATACCTTGCATGCGCGTTCATAAATCCAGCATGAGTTTTTACCGCTGGGCTGATGCCGGGGAACAGCACGGGGTCGAGACCCTCCAAAACGATGTCCAAATCTGTCAAAATTGCTTCTCTGTGAAACCATACGTCCTTGATTAGCTTTCTAATCCACGCGAACGAGGCAAAATAATATCGCACATATTCGACACGTTCGTTCCCTGGTATGCAACAATGACGGTGTTGACGGTCGGGTCAAAGCCGACGTACCCTGGTCAAGGACACCAGTGTCAGCGTACACGACACGCAACCACAATACCAATAGCAAAGCCAACTCACAGAACTGAACGAGACCGCCATCCCCACCGGACGCGACGGGCTCGAATGTCGGATTCGCTTGACAGTGAGCGCCGCAATTCCACGCAAGAGTCGACGCGGGCCCACAGCCCGTGGCGGCCGCGTAGTGCGTGAACGGCGCGAAAGCGGCGATCTCGCTGGGGGTGAGTGTGCCGATAGTCTGCCGTGGCTCGAGACTGGGTGCCGCGAGGACTGCAGACGAGAGGGCGAGCCAGGTGAGGGCAGATAAGATCGCCATGGTACGCAAACCAACCGAGGGTAGCGTGCGGTGCCCAACGCTGACAGGGCAGTTGAAAGCCCGAGGACATTTATACGCCTTACATGACCGAAAAGATTTGACACAGCTCATGCTGTCGGCGGCCGAGCTGTCGCGTTAAACGAGAGCGCTGCGGTTCATGCATGGAACACAGGGAAGGTTACGCAAGCATGTCAGCAAGTATGTCAGCAAGTACAATTAGCAATGTCGTAACGTTGGATCCTTTAGATCCGTCTATGGTTCTCTAATGCAGGTGGGAGGGCATCCTTGCGTCTGCTCACAAGGAACACTGCAAAAGACAAAGTGAAGGGGAATGTCGTATCGTAGTGGAGCGCCGACGCCTTTGTTCTGTTCGCCCCTCACGAGCATGCGCAGAGCGATTGACTGATCCTGTATATCGCGACAATGCATCCTACGCAAACGCTGTCGAAATTCCATGAGAACAGGGAAAGCGTTAAGGACAGCAATGAAGTCTCACATGTTTGATCCGCTGGAGTTCCTCCGCGGATAGCCACAAAATGGCTCGCCCAAAGACACAGAAGACCGTTGCCCCATATGCGAATAGATGGAGATGAATGTTCTGTCGGACGGTGGGCATCAGTGAGATTTCAAAGAGAACTCGGCACGACAACTCCGCCAGGCGTGGGGGAAGTCGGGGTCTCACAAGATCAACTTTGTGGTCGGAAGGGTCTGTGTTGTACTGTCAACGAATCAATGGCTCCATACGAGAGTCTTCGGTGGAGTTGTCATGCCCTTGCTGGTCAGGTCACTCGGCAATGAGCCGTAACTTCTCAGCCTGCGATCAAATTCCAACAGCCTCTGCAAGGCCGCGCTTCTCGTATGCGACTGAAAAGTTGTCGCGGAGGGCAGACCAAGGTCAAAGATTCGAGTAATGAGTTGCCATAACTGCATGGTGGCAGGAGGGAAGGAGCGTGGGAGCCTGGTTTCATGTTAGGCGCGGAACCTTGCGCGTGACACGCCGTCGAGCAACTTGGCCTGATACCGTGAGCGTATCGCTCGTGTCCCACGTCGCTCACAGACTACACGCTCTGCCAACTTATCATACTCGCTGAAAACACCCCAATCGACTGCCTCTCATGGTCCAAACGACTGGCGCTGGCTCGAAGTTCCGGGAACTCGACATATTCCTGGACCAATTGTATACACGCTGGTCCCGCGATGCATGGTAAGACGGGCAGAACTCCTTCAAAGCACGGTCTAATTGAGAACAAAAATAGCTCAGCCTTTTGTGCGCTCGAGCCGGGAGCGAATAACTCCGCCGCACGAGCTATCTTCGACGAGGAGCTCGCGGTGCTGCGTGAAATTCCCCGCGCGGTCGAGCACGCATTTCGTACTCTATCTGCCCACGTAGGGTCTCAGAGGAACAAATATTGCGAGATCAATGCACTGCCCTCCGAGATTCTCCGAGAAATCTTCCTCTCTACCTGCGAGAACGGGCTTCGCTGGAAGGACCTCGCGAGCATCATCAAGACGTGTAAACGATGTTCGGTTAGCTTGGCGGCCTGGCAACTACAGCGACCTCACGCATCTCACGATTGTCTTCCACCCCAAGCTCCTTGCGCAGAGTAAACTCGACACCGACTACCTCACCGTTATCTTCCAAGATTCTCCTCGTCTTGAGCATGTCGAGCTCACCACCGGTGGCGATGAGGTAGATCAGGCGTCGAGGAATGGATCGACATTTGTTCGACAACATGACACACAATCAAGATATACAATGCGACATCTTCACACCCTCCGCATTCATCTACCCGCTTTCAACCTTATACACATACTTCATACCATTGAAATCACGGATAGAATCAAGACCGTTGACCTCCACTGTCACGATAGCAGCGACGAGGATCACCGCCAAGATCTTAGTGCCGATATCCTCCCCGGAATCTTCGCCAAACTCCACACACTCTCGCTCGGCTGGCAGGCCTTGGATCCCGTTACGGGCATGAGGCGGGGAATCTCGGGCTCTGGTTCATTTGGAGACCACGAGTATTCTTTCATCTACACTTCCTTCAACTGGTACGATCTGCCAATAGTCGAGGACAAGTTTGGCCCGTTGCTGGCGTTGAAGCGCATCATACTGTGCCCTACATGGATTCGGCCGCGTCTGACGGAATTTCTCGCTGTTGCACCTTTCGTCGATGAACTCCATATACTGGAGGGCTTCTCTTCGGTGAAATCTCTTCAGCGGCTATCGTCTAACCCTCGGAATCACCTTCATCTCGCAAGGGTATCCCACTGGGCTTTCATAAGCGAGGAAAACACTTCCTTATGGTTCTTCCGAAGCGATATAGACCTACTCAAAGCATTTTTCCAACTCCTTCCTTCCAGCCGGACTCGGAGGACACTCTCCATCGCCGGGTTTGTGAAGTTCGAATATCCAGATGGCCTTCAGGCGGCGCGTGAATTCGTCGTGGATCTCGCTCGAGTCAATGTCGCAATTACAGGACCTACCAAGTTCGACGTTGGCTGGGATGACCATGACCAATATGACAAGGTCAATTGGGTCTACATACGCACGTATATGTCGGCGGAATCGCTGTGGCCCGATAGTGAAGTGCCCGACGTAGTTCGTGAAGTTATGAAGGAATGAGATGCAGTTCGTCACCATTGATCCTTGTGACCCTCGAGATTTGCTGATGTTTGTTCGATGTAGTTAGCTAGAGAGGTACCACCGACTCTCCTCAGCCTTCCATCGCCGATTACTCTACGCCACCCTTCGGTCTACCATGAATGGGAGCTTCGGAACGGTCAGAGACGAAACAGGCCGGGAGGGGGTTCGAAGTAGTAATGACAACGATGATGATTGATTTGTATCCCGTTCTTCACGGCGAGCGAGGGTGGACACACAAATATTTTCTTCGAGACGCGCCCTCCCGCCTGCTCGAATTAATAATGGACTCGTACACGCCAACCTGCCAGATTTTCCGGTGATGGCCCCGCGCCCTCGAATGGGGTTATCCGGCGCTTGCCGATCAGCACCCGTTGTGCGCGCGTGTCCACCATCGATGTAGTTCGGTACCACCAGCACATCACGAACATAACACACACGTCCGTATTATCATAGAATCCACCTCGTCCAAGTGTACCTGCTAACATACTCCACACTCAGTTGTTTACTATACACATGGCCCAAATAGCTGCCAGTGAGGCCCGCTTGAAGCTCCCCGAACTCGACACGTTTCTGGAGCAGCTACGCACGCGTTGGTCTCCCGAGGCATGGTAAGAGAAGCGAATCCGTTCTCAAGCACTACCTAACTTCTTCGCACAGCTCGGTCCTCTGTACGCTCGAGCCGGGATCAAATGATTCAGTCGCACGAGCTATCTTCGACACAGAGCTCGCAGCGCTGCGTAGAATCTCGCGCAAGGTCCAGCACACCGCCCGCACTATGTTTGCCTACGTAGGAACCCAGAGGAATAAGTTCTGCAAGATCAATAACCTTCCTGCCGAGATTCTCAGAGAGATTTTCCTCTCCGCCTGCGAATGTGGCCTTCGCTGGAGGGACCTAGCGAGTATCCTCAAGACATGCAAACAGTGGTACCGCGTCCTCTCTTGCGATCCCTCCGCGTACAGCACTATCAATGTGGGAGACCGTGGCTGTAGCCTCCGTCTCGCGAAGGCTTTCGCCAAGAAGAGCGTTCCTCTGCCACTGAACATCGCTTGGGCCGACGTCGGTCAAGGCACAGTCGTCTCCGACTCTGCCTGGGAAGCCGCGTTCTGCAAAACGCGTCTCCCTCGGATCAAGTCCTTGGAATTTGTTCACTGGGACCTTGAAGCCGACAAGTGGCTTCTCGAATCGCCAGCTCCAGAGCTGGAACGGTTCAAACTGAGTCTCCTCGCGAGTGAGTTGGAGGACGAAGGCGGGAGTGACGACGAGTCGAGCTCGGATTATGACCCCAAAGAGCACATTCTCCCTCGCCTATTTGGCGGAAACACTCCTAAGCTACGTGCTCTAGACTTTCACAAACTCCGACTGGCATGGTGCCCCGGAAACTACAGTGGCCTCACTCACGTCAAGATTACCTTCGACCTTTACACGTCGGGACTCCTTACCAAAACTGGGCGCGATAGCGATGACGTCACCATCCTCTTCCGAGAGTCTCCCCGCCTAGAACACGTTGAACTCATCAACCATATAGATCAAAGTATATGGCCAGGAATGCACGATGTACCTGACCCAGACCACACGCGGCCAAAATACATAATGCGACATCTGCATACCCTCCGCCTCCACCTGCTCAAGTTTTCCCTCATCCTTATTCTTGGGGCCATCGAAATTACGCCTACGATCAAGACCATTGACATCCGTTCTGACGACGACGATGGTTCGGAAAACGACCGCCTCGAAGTTTTAAGCATTGGCGTTCTCCCCGACTTCCTCTTCGCCAAACTTGAATGTCTTTCGATCGGCAATCTTCGTGCGTACGATGAATGCAAGAAGGCGAGCTTAGTAGGTTCTGGCTTCCTTCACCAACACCGCTATTCCTTCCAAGTCTGCCTTCCACAAGCAGAACATACCTTGCTGGGAAAGACGGTCGCTCTAGGGCGACGAATGCCGGAACTCAGGCGCATCGAGGTAGCGGACGAGTGTTCCGGGGTTCTAGTCGAACTTCTGGCCGCTTCGCCGACTGCTGACACCATCGATATCCGGGGACATGATTATGTCTGCCCTAAAATGGAAGATCTTCGGCGGCGGCTTCTTGATCCTCAAAGCCACAACGCGCTATCCAGAGTTTCCCATTGGGCTTTCATTGTAGGAAACAATCGCTATGAGTCCACACTCTTTACAGATGACATCGGTGCACTCACACCACTTTTCAAACACTCCCCATCGAGGCGGAGAACATTCTTCACCAACGGGCATATACAGCTGAAGAACAGAGGAGACCTCTGCGCAATGCGCACATTCGTCGTGGATCTCGCTCGACTTGGTGTGGCCATTGTGGAGCCCGTGCAGTTCGACCTTGGATGGGACTACCGCTACGAAGACCCTGGCATTTATACCTCGATAGCAGCGTTATGGACCTCTTCGGGCGACGAGGTGCCTGAGGTCGTTCAGGAGGTTATGAAGTGATGGCCACGGTGCGCTATTTGGTATTCTCGACAGTTTCAAGACTGATACGAGGACTCAGAACCTCGCGTCGCGATTCGTCTGATCCAGTGACTGCGTTGACACTACCTCAGTGTGGAAGGGTCGAGTGGGGTAGATGTCGAGTGTAACAGTCCCAAGTAATAGGCGTGGAAATAGACACAGCTGTCTCAAGGAGAAAGAGTACCGGGGGCACTATGAAAGACGTCAATAAATTCATAATATTATTCGTTCAGGCATAGTAGCGCGTTCGTCTACTTTCATCAAATCATCATCTTTCAGCTGCACCCCATCTCGATGCCGTCATACGGGCCACTGTGGTCGTCTGTATCGCCGTCGAAGATGGTTGGTACATCACCAACGGTGCAGAGATCGCTCGTGTTGTCTTGACCTAGAATGAAAGTTCTGTCAGTGGCGTAGCTCGGTGCCGTGGAACGCCACGTACCTGGGCACGACTCCCAAGCATTGCTTTCAGAGATGTGAATCTCCCCACTTGGATGGTGGAATCCGAGGAGGCGCCCTGGCAGGATCGGGACGGGGTCTTTCTTGTTGCTGATGTGGTTGACATTCGAGACGTGGGCGTCGACGTAATCCGCAAAGGCCTGATTGCCAACCTGGAGAGGAGCCCGTCAATGACGGATGCGCGGGAGTTCGGCCACAAAGTCATACCCTGGGCATTCCATAGCCCACCGTCTTGAAAGTAATCGAAGACGGCAAATGCAGGGGGAGGTAGACCGAGTCGATCAAAGCGAGTGCGGCACCTGCGCATCAATCGCGTTCAGCATCTGTGGGACATCGGCAGATCATGCCGCTCACCGAGGGAGTGACCGACGATCGTCACATGGTTCGCACTGAACTTCGATATTGTGGTGTTCACTGCGGCCAAAACCTGTGTCGCGCTCCTACGAAGGCGCATCAAGCACAGCCTCCAGGAGCAACGAGACACCACTTACCTTGCGTGCGCGTTGGCAAACCCGGAGTGAGTCTGCAGAGACGAGCTGATACCAGGGAACAGCGACGAATCGAGAGGCTTCAGGAAGAAATCCGCGTCCGTCAAATCCGCCAGACTGGGAAAACGAGGCTTAGCGTCCAAATCCATGCAAATAGGCACGACACGACTGACATCTTACTCGTGTCGGTGCCTTGGTGCCCAACGATAACGGTCTTGAGGGTCGGGTCGAAGCCGACGTACCCTGATCCGAGACACCGGGGTCAGCGTGCACGACGCGCAACCCCATCCCCCACAACTCACAGAACTGCACGAGACCGCCATCCCCACCGGACGCGACGGGCTCGAAGGTTGGATTCGCCTGGCAGTTGGCCCCACAATTCCACGCAAGGGTCGACGCGGGCTTGCAGTACGCGGTGCTTGCGTAGTGCGTGAACGGCGAAAAAGTGGCGATCTGGCTGGTGGAAAGCGCGCTGATAGTCTGTCGCGACTCGAGGGTGGGCGCGGCGAGGACTGCGGGGAGGAGGGAGAGCCAGGCCAGGGCAGAGAAGACCGACATGGTGCGCAGAACGACCGGTGCAGTGGGTGAGTCCGCGGTGCCCCGAGCTAACCGGGCAGCGCGACGGGACTCTTTAAGCATCTCACGCGATCGATGACACTTGACACGGAAGAATGTGCGCCATGTGCACGTCGGCGGCCGAGCCGTCGCGTTGTATGAGACGGGCGGGCATGTGGTATGGTGCTGCAACGGAGAACACGCTCGAATGTCAACATGTGAAATACAGGTGGCAACGTCGTACCTTTGAATACGTTCCATTCGTTCAGTCTGAGATGGACCGTGATTCCCTGGCGTGGGCGGGCACGTAACCCTGGCCATCTGGCGGTGCAGACACCCTGCACGGAACACTGCGGGGGAAAGGTGGAAAGGATTGCTTCGTCCTGTTATGTCAGACTACAAGCTCATTTGTACTGTCAGGAACGTGGGTAAAGCGGAGCTGTTGTTAGGCGTCGAACAATCTGCCCATCCCTGGGGGAGGGCATGTGGACTGGTCTTTCGCCGGTATTAAACGAAAGGACATCAGCGCCACCCCGGTGCCCAGGGAATCAGCTGGGAAATGTATTGCCGCAACCTGATTGGTGGAACTAGCCTTTACGCCCGCTAGCTGTCGGCAAAACGTTGTGCACCATGCGCTGTGAACAAACGTCAGTCGAAAGCCGGAAAACAACATTCGCAACCACCCTTGCCCACGTTGCTCGTGACCTTATCCTTTCCAGAGTGGTTCCGGCGTTGTTCGAGACGCTTGGGTGGAAGAGCGAAAGTAGTTCTGCAACACCATCGTCGTGTTGAGCGCGGAGGCATCGGGAGCATCGAGCGCGGTCAGCAAGGACCCTTGGCTTTCCATGAAGACGGTCCGCGCGAATGGATACATAGACGCATGAGAGACGTTTTCTTGATTTCCGACATGACCAATTGACAGAATGAAGTCGCCATGTGAACTTGGAGGGTCTCGAATGATTGAATTCGTTGGATGAAGATAGTACTCCGTATTCCTACACACAAATGATAGTCTGTCAGGCAATGTCTGTCAGCAAGGCCCTACAACACCAGCCGACAGCACGACTCACCTAAACGTCGGCATCTCGTCACCTCGTATTACAACACCACCGAGCTTCTGCCTCCAAGACTGCAAACAGGGCTCACGAGCTTCCGAATCGTTCATTCCCTTATTGAAGCATGTGCGGGGTTGGTGTAGAAGCTAGACGAGAGGAGCAGATGAGCGTTGAGTCGGTATTTGGTGCGATTGCATGACGGGAGGAAGCAACAGGCGTACAAGCGCTAGACCGAGCTTGTTCTGAAACCTCGACGCGCAACATGCAAGTAACATTCCGCACAGAAAACCGGAGGATTTGAAGAGGAATTTTTGATTCTCCGAATCGTAGAAGGGAAATTGGGAAGACGTCTGTGGCAACTCTTCAGGCTTCTCGCCCCCTAGTAACAAATCCGAATTCATTCGCAAGCTCAGGAACCCATCTATCTGATTCAGAAAAACAGCTATTTTACGCTCCGTAAAATTATTTTCGAGACTTCAGCTTTTTCTACCCGGTCAATCCTCCCAAAAGCCTTGACAATCACTCGAGGGTAGTCTTCGGAATTCGCCGAGCTGTGCGCGTCAACAGCCGTCTGCGTCAAACCTTGCTCGTTGTTCGATACCAGCGCATTGCTGACCTGTGCATCATCATCGGAACACACATCGTCCACGTACGACTCCCGAAGTAGTCTATACCCTACCACAACATATCACATATATGGCCCAGTCGACTGGAGCCCACTTGAATTTCCCAGAACTCGACTTGTTCCTGGACCATCTATACTCACGATGGTCGCCTGAGGCACGGTAAGCCTATAGTGGACCTTCGGGATACATTCTGATGTATTCTTATAGCGCAGCTCTATGCAACCTCAAACCTGGAGCGAACGATTCAACCGCGCTAGCCATCTTCGATCACGAGCTCACGACCCTGCGCAAGGTCGGCCACATGGTTCGGTACGCATTACGAAATATTGCGGCATCCGTAGGGTCTCAGAGGAACAGGTACTGCAAGATAAATGATCTTCCCGTGGAGATTCTCAGAGAGATTCTCCTCTCTGCCTGCGAGAACGGGCTTCGCTGGAAGGACCTCGCGAGTATCATCAAGACGTGTAAACCTTGGTACAATATCCTCGCCCACGACCCCGCTGCTTATAGCACTATCGATTTTGGGGACTATGGTGTTATCCCTCGCCTCGCAAAGTTTTTTGCCAAGCGGAGCCAGTCTCTGCCACTCGACATTATCTGGACAGATATCGGCGCGGGTACAAGCGTCTCGAAATGGAAGAACAAGTTTTGCGCTCGGCATGTCTCTCGCGTGAGGGCCTTGGAGTTCGTACACCTGCATCCCCCCGCCGGGGATTGGCAGCTCACAACTCCGGCTCCACAACTAGAACGGTGCAAATTGGTCCATTGTGTAGACGTGGAAAATGCCAGCGAAGACGGGAATGACGCCGATTTTGAACCCCTAGAGCACATTATACCTCATTTGTTTGGCGGCGACACTCCCCAGCTTCGTACCCTGGACCTCCATGAGGTCCGTTTAGCTTGGCGTCCCGGCAATTACAGCGACCTCACATACGTCAAAATCACCCTTCATTCCGAACTCCTTGCACAAACCCACTACGATAGTGACTACATCACCGTCATCTTTCGAGACTCTCCTCGTCTTGAGCGCGTCGAGCTCATCACCAGTGGCAGCGAAGATACATGGAGATTATCTGATGACGGGGTACCTCAACTGGCCCCTGCGCAACCAAAATGCGTAATGCGCCATCTACATACCCTTCACCTCCACCTGTCTGGTCCATACATCATCTCCATTCTTCGAGCCATCGAAATCACGCCTACGATCAAGACGGTCGACCTTCACTGCGGGAGGAACGGTTTTGAGGACGCAATGTCCCGCGAGATTCTAGGTCCTGGTGCTCTCCCTGATTTCCTCTTCACCAACCTCCGATCTTTCTCAATAGGCAAGGTCGATTTCTGGTCTTCTATATTTGGAAGACCGGTCATGGCAGGTTCGGGTATCCTCGATAATCACAAATACTCCCTTCTCGTCTCTCTTCCGACCCCCTTCGATATCGATCTTCTTGTAGAGAATATCACTTCCTCAAGACATATGCTGGAGCTAAGGCGTCTCGAATTACCAGCCGAATCGACTAGTGCCATGGTTGCATTTCTGGCAATTTCACCCGGCGCCGACGAAATCATCATTTCGCAATGTGATATTGATGATTCATCGACAGATCTTCGAGAGCTGCTATCTGGTCCTCGAAATTATCCCCTGTTCTCCGGAGAACCTCGTTGGAAATTCGCTTGTGACCGGGATAAGGTCCTCATGTCCCCTCGATGCGACGTTACTCCACTCATGGCACTGGCCCAATACCCTCCTCGCAAGCGCAGAACACTCTTCGTGGACGGTATAATACAGCTGCAGGACTCAGATGGCCTTCGTGCGACGCGCCAATTTGTCGTAGACCTCGCTCGACTCAACGTGGCAATTTTGGGGCCTGTCAAATTCGGTGTCGGCTTGAAGGACGGCTACGATGGGTCTCTAGATGGCCATTGGGACGAAATGTACAACTATACATCGGTGAGAGCGCTATGGCCTGACGGCGAAGTGCCTGAGCTCGTACAAGAGGTCATGGGGGAAGTGAACGTGGTGCGTTGCCTTTGACTTTCGCGTTTCTCGCAACTAATCGGCATTCAACTTAATCCGTGTCTAGTAAAGTCCATGTAACTTAAACCGAGCACCATATTACAAGCCACCGGCGAACCACTCGATCTAGCAAATGGCCATCAAGGACACAGCGCATCGCGCCACCGCGGTGTTTTGAGCTGCGGACAGGGCCTGTGGACAAAAATAGCGAGGGCAAGGAGTTTATTTCTGGGACGTGGGGTATGAATACCGGCGTGGGTTTCTCGCGCGAGATCTGCACGAGGATTACAACGGAGGCTGAATCGCGGAACAAATCCACGTTGAAATCAATCTGTATAACGGACGCGCCTCCCTCCAGTGGGCTATAGTCAGGTGTGAGGCAGCTACAGCCGTAAATGCATGGGAAGGGGAGGTTGAGAGGCAACATACACATGAAACTTCTACAAAATATCGCCTCTCTTTCGCGCGTTACTTTCGCGTTAAATCATCCACCGGGAGGTCGTGGATTTGCAAGCGCCTTTGGGCCCTGGCACGGGCGTGCGCCGATACCAATTTTCTGTCAGAAAATCAGTGGTGCGCACTCCACTGAGCCTGTTATTGAGCTCGGAGAGTGATCAGAGGGTAGAAAGGTAGCAAACGAAAGGATGGGTATCATGGGCGCCAGTGTTCGCGGGGATTGCCGAGAAGGCCACTTTCGGTCGCGACGCTCAACATAAACCAACACCCACGTCGTTTCTCAAGACGCGTTCCCTACTTTTCATAAACCTTCTCCTAGCCAAATTCAGATCATGAAAGAAGCTACTCCCACTCAAACGAAAGTTCCTGAACTTGATGCGTTCTTGAATTACCTTGATTCGCGTTGGTCGTCGGAGGCGTGGTAAGTAACATGCGAACATACTTGCGAAACTGTGAAATCTTACCTTCTTCCTAGCGCCTCTATGTATGCACTCGAGCCTACGTCGTACAACAACATAGACGCACGTGCCGCTATTCTCCGCGAGCTCGAGACACTTCGAGAGATTTCGAGTGCCGTTGAGAGTGCCAAGCTGAAACTCTCAGCCCGCCTTGGGTCATACCACAATCGGTTCAGCAAGATCAACCATCTTCCTGTCGAGATCCTTAGAGAGATTCTCCTTTGCGCATGCGAGGATGGGCATCGTTGGAAGTACCTCGTCGACGTCCTCATGACATGCAAACTATGGCACAACATCCTCTCGAACGACCCCATCGCGTACAGCACGATCAATTTAGGAGGTTCTGGATGCTACCAAGATCTAGCAGACTTATACATTCAACGAAATGCGCGTGTACCCCTCCACATCGCGTGGGAAGACATCGGCGCAGGCACGGTCATGGAACCTTGGAAGATCCAGTTCTGCATGGAACATATATCACGGATTCGAACAATGGTGGTCAAAGATACGGACCGTTACGACACTCTGTGGTTTCTCGACACCCCCGCCCCGCTCTTGGAGCAATGTGAATTATCTTTGTTGCATCAAGACTCGGATGGGCCGGCGCTGTGGACCCATTGGGAAGATCGCATCCTACCTCGGTTATTTGGTGGGAGCACTCCGCGTCTTCGCTCGTTAGTTTTACGGGGACACCGATTGGCCTGGTGCCCCGGCAATTACAGTAACCTTACCCGGCTCAGCATGTCGTTCCATCGTGCGCTCTTCAAGCGTGGTGCAGCCGACAATGGCTACCTCCCGATGATCTTCCAGGAATCTCCCAGTCTAATACACCTGGAACTCGACACCGACTCATCTGAAGTGGAACGGCACAGATCGCGAGAAGAGGTTCCAATTCGACACCGCGGCCAACCTCAGTACGTGCTGCACCGTTTGCGCAGCCTCCGTCTCCGCCTTTCCCTCCCCTACATCATCTATATCCTCCGAATTATCGTGATTACGCCTCTAATCGAGACCTACTGCATTCTTCCTGTACCCTATTTTCCCCGAGACGAATGTCTCGCGGTTTTGGACAAGACCATCCTGCCGGATTTTCTCTTCACCAACCTCAAATCCTTCTCAGTAGACCATCAACCGCACGTCCAGATTTCTGGCAGTGGGCTCTCCACCCACAAATACTCTATCAGCATCTCCCTCCCAATTACAACCGGGCGTCGAGTTGTCGATAAAGTGACCTCGGAGCGAGTCATGCCGAACCTGACGCGTTTAGGCTTACACATGAAGACCCACGATATCCTGGTCCCTTTGCTGTCCCGTTATACCACCATCACCGACGTCGAATTCACGACCGTTGAACCAAAGGTCACCGCGGAAGGGCTGAGCGCACTTGCATCCCTTCCCGATAATCACGTACTATCCGGTATACGCCACTGGGTCTTCAAAGACGAAGATGGCGAGCCCGTCCTGATGCATCGAGAAGGCATGGACTCGTTCAAAACATTCTTCCAGTTCCCTTCCCCATCTTTGAGGACCATCGTATTCGGCAGCAGCCTAGTTATTCTTGGCCACACCTTTCGAGCCCGCGAATTCGTTCTCGATCTTGCTAAACTGAACGTGGCTATTTCTGGGCCTATCACAACCTCATTCTACTACGATTATTCCGATCAGGAATTCGTGTACAAGTCAGTAGAGGAGCTATGGCATGAAGGTGCGCCTCAAGAAGTGCAAGCACTCATGAGCAACTTTCGCGGTGCGTCCGGTTGATGCTCGAGCTAGACGCAATGCTGACTTCCTCATGATCCGCAGCTGGTCGATGATTTATGGACTAGACAATCGATTCTGTTCCTGTACAACGAGTAGCCAAAGCTACAATCAAACCCGATTAACTTGATCAGGCGTCGGTCCCTGATGCATTTCCGCTGCTGCTCGTTCCTCCCCTCTGCCCGGAATTGGCACTTCCAGTGTTCTGAAGGTTGCCACTGCTCGTTGTCGTCACCGAGCTCCCGTTCGCGCTAGCGCCGTTCCCTGTTCGCGTAGTCCCAGGGTTTTTCGAGCCGCGATTCCCTCGGGTCGTGGCTGAGTTGTTCGAGGCTGCAAAGAACTCGGATCAATTATAATTCCGTTGGCAGACGAGAAAGCGATGTACCGTTCGATGGGAGTGGGGCGGCGGCGGCGCTGGCGAGGAGCGCAAGAAAGGCGAGGGCGAATAGTGTGTAACGCATGGTGTGTGGCAAAAAATAAGTGCAACGGTCTCTTCCGCAGGGGCGGTTCTTATACCCAGTGCGGCAAAGCCACACCTGGGCCCTCCTTCTTGAGACATCCTTCATATGTCTCGTCCCGCCCACATGTGGGAGTAGCGGGCTCACCCCTCTTGGGCTCTTCCGCGCGCCGCGCAAGGTGGGGACGCCGCTCCAGCTTCCGCCGACTTGCGGACGTGATCTTATCAGGACCTGTCGGATTAGAACGGCATTTCGATAGAAGTGCGTTGCGCACAGAAAACCCTCCGTGCGGTACCTCCTGGCGTGGCTGGTGACCGGACGATGCAAGCTGTACAGGCGCCCGTACGACCGATGTCTGGATTTGGCCGCCGGGAACTTTGTGGCGCGGGCGCTCCCGAGCTTTCTCACCTCGACCAGACTGTCCACTCCCCGCGTCCGCCGTACATACTACAGGCAACCCCGGTCACGAAAGCATCTCAACTCCTAATCATAGTAATGGTTTGAGTGTCATGAAATGACATGTTCGTCGGCGAACCGCCGATGTCATCACCAACTCCTGAACGCGTGGTCATCCAGGTCTACGGAATTCATGGCCTAGAACTCGAAGTATGCACGTACGTCTTCCTATCTCATACTTCTCATCTTCATTTTCAGAACGTATGGCAGCGGCACCAGGAGGCCTCATTACCCGCCAATACACGCAGGACAACGCCCAGGGGCCACCGCAGCCGCACAGTCCCGAGACACAATTGAGCTCGGATCTCACGACACAGCACTGTCCTTCTCCTATGCGCACCGCACAGCCTAAGGGGCACGCAGCGGAATCGATGCGCCGACAATACAGTCATTCGCACGTCTATCGTTGCCGGCATCTCGATCGGTCGATTGACGTGGTGGGCCCCTATTGCCCGGTATATAGCGGCCAGCACGTTTTGGCGCCAGCGCATTGTAGGCCTTTATCTTCTACGTGAGTTCTTCGGCCACACTCTTTCTGATTCTGCGACCAGAAGCGTTGAACGATGGCTAGGTTCCCGACGATGCCCGAACCGACCAATACCACGTACACGGCGGCGCCGCCATTCAACAAGCCGACCGCCGACCTCGTCCTGCGCAGCTGCGACGCCATCGACTTCCGGATACGCAGGGGTATTCTCGCCGAGGCATCCACCATCTTCGAAGACATGCTCTCCCTCCCGCAGCCCCCGCCCTCGCCGTCCGACTGCCACACCACCCCCGACGCGCCCGTCGTGTGCCTCACCGAGCCCGCACGTACACTAGACCCGCTACTACGCTTCGTGTACCCCATGCCGGACCCTGAGACCGTGGCGCTGGAGGACACCTGTGCGGTGCTCGAGGCGGCGCGCAAGTATCTCATGGACCACATCGCGTGTGTCGTGCAGCGGCGGTTCGCGGCGCAGGCTTCCCAGGCGCCGCTTCGCGCGTATTCGTTGGCGTGTGCGAGGGGCTGGGTGGACGAGATGCGGGTTGCGGCGAGGGCGTCGTTGGGCCGGCCCCTCGAGGAGCTTCGCGACGCGTGCGAGCTCGAAGACCTCAGTGCAGGCGCGTATCTGCGCCTCCAAGCGTACCACCGCGGGTGCCGCAAGGTCGCTGCGTCGCTGCAATATGGCGGTACAGATATCTCTGGTACGGCGCGGAGGATGTGGTATACAAGACACCACAAGAAGAACGTGTTTATACGGGTCGAGCCGTGGTGGACGGAGTACATGGACCGCGCCCGCGAAGCGTTATTGGTGCGCCCGTGCGGCGCCGCGGTGCTCGTCCCCGACATCTCGTACAGATTCTTGACGGAGGTGGCGGCGAAGCTGCCGCTGTCTGAACGGACGAGAGTGCTGTTCGAGTTGACGCAGTTCAACTCCGAGTTTGCGGAGGCGGTTGATAGGGCGGTCTCGAGGGTACGTCGTAATTTATCTTCCATCAACTAGGGAACTGACATTTTCCCTTGCAGGTGCAACTTGAGATCAGGGTATAGTCGGTCTCAGCCATCTACCCATGTTTCCTGGACCGGACACCAACAGACATCCGTATCATTATTTTTTGTATTATCTCCAATTTTCCGAACTCACGACGACACGGACCTTGTCCCCACTGTATCATAAAATTCGTTCTAACATGTGTATCATTAATGCATTTAGCATCCCATCGTTATCCCATCGTAGGGACCATCATGATTCGCCTCGGTTCCTTCGAAGATGTTGGAGACATCGCCAACGATGCAGAGGTCGCTGGTATTATCCTGACCTGTTACAGTGTAAGTATTACATTGCCAATCGAAGCGTCTGCGTCTTACCTGGGCAGGCTTCCCAGACGTTCGCGTCCGTGATGTGGATCTCGCCGGAGGGGTGATGGAACCCCAAGAAGCGTCCAGGAACAATCGGGATCGGATCCTCCATGTTGTTGATGCGCGTGAACGACGCGACATGAGCGTCGACGTAGTCTGCAAATGCCTGATTTCCGACCTATTTCGAGAGGTGTCAGGTCAAGATCGCTGCTGTGATATTGATGAAACGCACCCTGGGCAGTCCGTACGCCACGGTCGTAAAAGAGATGCTACTCGGAAGGTGTAGCGGGAGATAGACGGCGTCGATCAGCGAAAGCGCTGCACCAAGGGAGTGTCCGACCATGGTCACATGGGTCGCGCCAAATCTAGAGATAGCGGCCTGCACGGCGGAGAGGACGAGCGTCGCGGTCCTGTGGTGAAAAGATGAGGCATAATTTATAGAATCGACGAAGGCTGACATACTTTGCCTGCTCATTCGCAAAGCCTTCATGGACCTCGACCGAGGAGCTGATACCCGGGAACAGGGTGGCGTCGAGCGTTTTCTTCGGGATCGAAGCGTCCGTGAGGACGGCCAAGCTGCAAAATGAAGCCGTTGAGCGCTCCGAGCAGATCACCATGGATATCACGGAACACACAAGTTACTAGTATCAGTGCCCTGGTGTGCGACAATGACGGTCTTCAACGTCGGATCGTATCCGACATACCCTAAACATGTGTCAGCCAATGCCTGGATACGTCACTTAAGCCAAGACTCACAGAATTGGGTGCCGTCGCCATCGCCGCCAGACGCGATGGGCTCAAACGTCGGGTTTGCCTGGCAATTCGCCCCGCAGTTCCATGCGAGGGTGTTCGCGGGCTGGCAGTATCCCGTACTCGCGTAGTGCGTGAACGGCTTGAACGACGAGATGGTAGAGGCAGAGACGGCTGTGATGCTCTGGCGGGGCTCGAGGGGGGCGGCAAGTACCACGGGGAGCAGCGCGAGCAGAGCAAGAGCGGATGTGCGTGCCATGGCGGAGGAGGAACTCGCAGGAGGGAGCTGGGGCGGGAAGCCTTGCTCTTCCATGGCTGCCCGCCCCCGTATTTGAACTCTGGCTGGAGACGATCCCGCATCGGTAGATGGACAGCGTCTCCGGCGGTGATTCGATGCAGGTAGGATGGAAGAACGGGTCCATATGCGTTTTGACGGATGTGTCGCGTGAACATGTTTGGTTTGGATAGACACGTGTGGCGGTGTTGCGTGTCTACGCTGGTATTTATAACCGTAGGCTCGCCCCCGGGCCTGCACGTGGGACCGCAACTGCGTGGTTCGACGGCGGGTGATTGCAGGTGATTACACGGCCCCGATGGCAAGGGAGAATGGACAGGGACGGTGGGCGAGGGGTCGGGGCTGCGGACGGAGAGGAGGCGTCGGGATCGAGCTGCTTTGGGCGAGCGCTGAGTACAGCCAGATCAGGCAGGGTCCACCGCTGAGCCGAGCCTAGTCCGGTGATTCTCGAAGCCCCACAGCCAACTCAAAGCCCACGGAGGAGGAACCTAAACGGTACCGACCACACACACGGTTTACATTTGTCGGTGCAGTGTGGCAGATGTGAGATGCGGATAGCACGGCATGCGGCTCAGCATTGGTTTAATCAAGGGACGTGGAAATTACGCCCCGGCGAGCTCACAGATAGTATAGCGAACATAAGGAACCACCCTGGAAGATAATTCGCAGCCAGTAAGATCTCTCGAAGCGCAAGCGGAAGCTGTCGACGCACCACCTCGCACCATGCGTACTGCCGGCCGCAACCATTTCCGAATGCATAGCCGTACAATTCCTACGACGTTCGCAAGACAAAGACATGGCCATTCGCTTGATAACATGGATATCCGTGCGCGAGGAATTTCAGATCAAGATGTGCCAAGGCCATCGTGGCTGAGAGCAACAACACAGCTTTTCAATGAAAGCAAGACCGAGTCCAGTGTCGGGAAGCTTACCGGAGTTTGCCGGTAAAGCGTGCTCTGTCACGTCATCATGTCACCATGTCACCATGTCACATATGACTTCGGAACCGAAAGGCGTGACAACCTATTCTTTGGTTTGTTTTCTTCGTTTGTTTAACATTTCATGCACTCTGCGGTGTCAAAAGAATTCTTCAGAACCCTCTTCGAAACACACCAGCCCGGGACCAAAGCATCAATCGAAACATTACTGTCTTCTGACGCGAACGCATCCTCGAATTTCTTCATTGCGATGAGGCGGCCTGAGATAATCTGCTGCCATTGAACGTGCGTCGAACCCGTTTGCTACGGAGTTCTTATCGAAAGTATCAATCTGTACGCGACAGAAAGTTCCACAGAGCAGATTTCTCGACGCCGGAATGCGGTGGGAAACTCGTTGAGCCTCACATCTGTGACGCCATTTCTGTCAAATTCGAGCCGTTGTCATTGTGAATACCGTTCCCAAGCGTCGAATAGCGAAATTGCAACCATGAAGATTACAATGCACGACCGCCGTCGGGCGGATGCAAACTACTTTGGAAACTGACTGTTGGCACAACGGTGGTTTGATGAGCGATGCACCTCACCATCGTGACAGAGAAACTCACCAATCCTGGCCGCATGCGACCTAAGAGCCAGGTTTCCGAATTTACTGCGCCACAGCGTGTCGATCTCCGAGCTCTAGCACTCTTCCAAAACCCGAGCTGCAGCAGGGTCGAGGATGTGCTCCCCAGCCGAGCCGACTACCTCATCCCTGTGCCTTCCCCCCTTCCCCCGAGTCAAAAACCTCGTTTTCGGGCGCCACCACAAGTGCCAAAGGTTCGTCATAATCCTCCACATCCCGGGGGACGGTCTCAGCCCATGCCTTGAACCAGTCTTCATCGCCACGAACATCCTGAGGCACCGTCCGCGCCACCAGCCGCAGAATGGGTAACCGCGTCGTAATTCCGCCTGTAAGCAGTCCGAGCTGTTTCGAACGCTGCATGGAATCGAGGAGTCGACGGAAAGGCTCGAGCACCGCGCCCTCGCAGAGAGGCCATAGTCGGGCAGCATGATCATCGTACCATTCAAACCAGGGCAGATCCGCGATGGACCCGCAGTTGTAAAAACCGTGCGTGCGAGCGGCCTCTGCGTATAGTGTCATTTGCTCGAGGATGGCGATTCGGCGATCTTCGCTCGATGGCGCTGCAGTCAACCCCTGGAGCCATTGATGTGTCAGCACGACGAAAATCCGCATGTCGTCTGGGTCGTCAAGAACATCTCCGCGCGAGCGTACGAAGCTCATGAGGAAGTCATATTCATGGTCGCCATATGCGACCGGGTATGTGGGCGTGTTTGCGCGTCCTTACGGAACAGTTAATATCAGTGCCGTATGTGTTGAAAGAATTGCTCACTGGTGAGGCGACCTCGTTCATCGAATTCGAACTCAACTTCTACGAACCCGTCGTCGTATGTGAGCTGAAAGATAGCAGCCTTGATCCCCCGATGCTGGAGCGCACGTAGCATTATTTCGGAATTCTCTTGGTAGAGGTTGAAGCATTCGATAGCGACTTCGCGGCAGTCCTTTGCGAGTGGTCTGGCGCGAGTCAAGGCTGCGACAAGGTCGAGTACATAATTTGCAGGAAGGCCCTCGCAGATGACCTCTATATTGTCACGGATTACCGCGAGGATGGCCCTTCGTAAGTCCTCCACGTGGATATAAGAAATAGTTATGGTGTTCTCGTCTTGCCAGTATCGCCGGTCGCAAGGGGTGAGCAACATATCCGTTGGCGTAACTGGGAATTTCTTCGTGTCATTGGTCACGTCGTGCATTCCGAAGATTTGTCGAACCTCATAGCTGAGGCCGCGGGCGCGTGTTATGTCCTTGGTAGAGGTGCTGTTCCAGCGCCCCTTCGTTGAGATGGGAGTTCGTACCATTGCGTATAGGTCGGCCAGATGGGGAATCAAGTAATTGAAAATGATGTATGAAGAGTCCTTCGGGAGACTGCCAAGCGTAAGTGATGTATGGGCAGTTTTGCTGCATCTTCGGACATGTTGGAGTATGCGGCTGTCTTGAGATGACTGCCTGACCCATCCCAACGCCTCTGAAAGCCACTTGACCTCGCTCAGCCTGAATAGAAGAGCAGGCCTATCCCTTCTCGGCATAGTCTCGTATCGCAATGACCAATATCCCCAAGCGAAGGTGCCCTGATAATTAGATAGTTCTCCCAGCATAGCGCTCACGAGGGCCCACGAGGACTGTACGTAGCCACCCTCGAAATCGCGTTCGCGCCAGGTGCGGGGGCTGCGGGTGTGCTTGTAGACACAAATAGTGTCCTGTAAAGCTTTCCCTAGGATTGTCTGGGATTTGTACATAGAGTCGGGAACTTTCTCCGTTGAATGGCGATAGCCGTTGTACGTCGACAGAAATTCCCCGAACAAGAAGAGGGCATTAGCAGCCGGGCTGAAGAGCAAGACGAACACCCAAGCAGTCGGAGACTTGTACGGGCAGCGCTTCAAGAACGCTGGCAGCACCGTGATTGTCGACGCCACGGCAAGGAACACCGAGACGGCTACAGTAATGACGATGGCAACGGTAGGGTCGATGGTCCACAGGAAGATGACGATTCCGGAGACGAATAGGACGAGCGCAAGCTCGAGGAGGCCGGGGATGACGGAGATGCTGCCGAAAACGCGCCACTTCTGAAAGTCGGTGAAGCGGATTTGGCGGAGGTGGACGTTCTCCCGGGGATGCGCTAGCGCTGCGCACCACTGCATGTACTCGCGAAGCCACTGGCGGACGCGGATGCCAAAGAATGCGGCTGCGAGACTGAATATAAGGCTGAGGAACCAGAGCGCGTTGATCCAGAGCGCCGCGCGGGAGGGAGTGAAGGGGGGAGGAAGGGAACCAAGCCGGGTGGCGTTCGCGAAGCCCGGGGTGAGCGAAAAACTCTCGAGTTGGGTGGATATGCGTGCGAGGAGGTGCTTGTTTGTCTCTTCGTTGTCTTCCTGGAGCATCTTGTACGATTCGACGAGGAACGCCGTCAGGACGGCAGAAAATAGACCAGCCTGTCTAATAGTCAATGTGATGCCAAAGCGACGAGTAGAGACGACCAGCTCACAAACACAAGAAGGTTATCCACATCTTCTGCATAGTCCTTGACCATTTGTTGGTCGTGGGTCTTGAGCTCGCCTTCTACAGCCGACCAGCTCTCCAGCTCGGGGTCGGCATCGTAACCGTTAGGTGTCTACAAATCACCAGTATCAGCGCGATAGTTTTGTTAGGCATCTCCGGAATGCAAACGCACTTGTGGTTGAGACGGCATGAGGGTTATGAGCAAGTGGCATCGGGGGCAGTGTCGCGGGCACGTTGAGTGTGATGCAAACCTTAATCCCGTCCACGCTCCGCGGCGGGCGTTCGTCTATGGCGGAGCGTTTCCCTGCGCTGATTCTTGCTCTGCGCGATGGTTATTGATGCAAAAACAACTCTGTCAAGGTCGTAGTTCGCCTTGCTTTATGCGCCCCGGCCCTGCACGCTTTGCACACTTTATTCAGCCCGACTTTCACCGACATAACAGGCCGCCCAGGGTCGCCTCAGGCCTGATATCGTCTCCGAGGATGGCGTAGCCATGTCAGGGTGTAAGACATGTTCTCTCCGTGGAAACCGCGACCCCGACACTGTGAATCAAGACACCGTGACGCGTCGTAGTAGTGAACTGATTATGAACTGACCGTTGCTTTAAATATCACGCACAACGCTCTGTGGACTTCTGGTAGAGGTATTGCATTGTCCAATGCGCTGCCCGACGATACTTGAAACATATTGTTGGTGGAGGTCCGCGTCGTACATCGCGTAGAAGGCAAGGACCGCTCGCCTTGCCTTATTCGGCTATCTCAGCGCGCTTTGTATGGCTGTGTTTGCACGATTTCCCACGACCGTTCCCTCACTCGACTTCACTTTCACCAACCACGACTAGCAATCAACGATCAAACGGGCCTCATATCCAAATACATGTCATCGGATCCGCCAATTCGTCTCGTCCCTAGAACACGGCCCTGGATGAACCACTCAAACGTGCGTCGAAGTCGCCGCTCTTCTGTTGAGACAACAGAAGATGCCCTCACACTACAATCAGACGCCTCGGCACCGGGCTGCGGTGGGAATCAAAGACAAGGATGCCCGCGGGAGGAACACAGCGTCGAGGTGCTCACGGCAAGTCATGTGCAGATTCACGATAGTGTCTAGACATCGCGGTGTATCATACGACATAGTCATACATGCATACTAGCAAGAAAAGGATAAAGAAGAGGACGAGAAGACCTGTCCATAGCGAAGGCAAAGCAAGATATGCGTGGTCCGCTAGATTATGTTACTGCATATGTTAGTTGCCGCTCGCCTCCAAGGAGTACAGGCGAGGCGGCTCCAGAGCTCGTATCCGCGTAAGCTCAGCTCACGCCCGCCCGGGGCGTGCGGGAAGGGTGCGGTCTACCCGACACTCCGTCTCGAGCCGTCCTCTCCGATCCGCATCGCCTTCAGATGGCCTGACCCCGGGTCGTAGTCATCACAGCCCATACTGCCGTCCCGTGACCGCTTTCTGCTCGGTGACAGGCACTCTGACGAGGACGAGGCGCTTGGGAGACCGTATGGCATCCGTCCCGTCATCGAAGATGTGCTCGACACCGAGTTACTCGCAGGGCGTGACGTGGGAGTAGGCAAACCAAGCGGAAGCGACGAAGAATGCGGTGATTGCTGGGATGTCGCGGCGGAGAGGAACTCGAGCCAGGAGGTGTTGTCATTACTGGCGAGCGCGGCTAGAAGGCGGACGGTCCACAGGGAAAGGTGAGTGCGACGATCAGCCCATGAGAGAAAAACGACGTACCATCTAATGACTGGGGAGATGACGTCGTTCCTGGCCATTCGAACGATGTATTGTCGTTGGAGGCGGAGGTACTGAGGAGGTCCATGAGCATATTGGTTGTTTGCGGGCCCGTCCCTCGTCCGAAGACGCCGCCTAGCCCGTTATTAACACCGCCGCCGCCACCACCGCCACCCCCTTGGTACGAGGGTGTTGACGATAATGACCCGAGCTGCCGACGTGACGAAGGGAATTCGAACGGCGATTGTTGTTGCTGCCCTAATGAGTCCGTGCCTAATGAGAGTCCGAGGCTCTGGGGAAACGGCAGACTCAGGTTCTGCTGCTGCTGCCGTTGTGCGTATTGCTGCTGTTGGTGATGTTGCTGTTGCTGTTGCTGTGACTGCAACGAGGTGGCGTGAGCAGCTGGTGGGAAGGTGCTGAGGTCGACATCCAGACGATACGGGTACGAGATGCCGGGCGGTGGGACGACGGGGTTATCGTGGCGTGGCCGTTTTTGCGGGAGCATGTTGGGCACCGGGATAGGGAGCGGCATGCTGATTCCGTTGGACGACTGATTCATGCTGGGGGGCCGGGAAATGTTCATGCTCGACTGCCGCTCATTGGAGACAGGCAGTATTGGCACACCAGCCAGGGACGTGCCAGTGGCCATTCGGCTCCGGAAGTCGATCTACATGAGAGTACCCGTGAGCATCCCAAAATAACCGCAGCTAAGAATAGACGCACCTCTGCGTTGCGCGAGGTGAAGTCTTGTGCGGGATTGTGGGCGGGGCGGATGGGGATGGTGCCGTTGGACGACTGCTCGGACTTGGGCTTGATGGCGGCGGGGTGCTCCTTCGACTTGGTCTTGTGTTTTGAGCCGCCGTCTTCGTCGTCGCCATCTTCGTCCTCGTCTGCGGCCTCTTCTCCCTTGTTGCCTGAGAAGTCTGCGGGACCTTTGGTGTCACGTTCTCCATCAAACTGTTTGGGGTGAACACATGAGACGGCGAGATAACAACGACGAAGACGTACGTGGAGATGGCGCTGGACCATGCTGTTGGCGTCGCCAGAGCAGTACTGGTAGAGCTTTACATGATGGCCGGGGCGTTCTTCTGTGAAGGCAAAGAAGAAGGTTGGTGGCCCACGAGGAGAGCGACGGCGACGAATGAAGCACGAATGAGCGAAGCGCGCTCGTGAAACACAGTTGACGCACCAAAGATGATGACGGCGACGTCGACGGAGCAGAGGACGCCGAGCTCGTAGGCCTTTTTGAAGAGACCATTCTTGCGCTAGATGGTGGTAAGAGGCAAGGTGAGCAAGGGCGGGCGGGCGATCAAGCCAGTCGATGCCAAGCCAAGGCCGGGGCAAAAATAGCAACCGCTGCCAGGAGGCGTCGCACAACTTGGAACCGACGCTCACCTTCAAGAAAGTCACCGACCGGTTGCGTTCGTGCTGGAGGAAGCCGGAATGAAAGTCAGATCGCGACGAAGGACAACGGGCGAGGGGATGCGGGTAGGGGGGCCGTTGGGGGGATTGATGGGCACGGAGCGCGGCGGGGGCGGGGGAGGACGCGGGGAAGACGGGTACGCACTGTAATAGGCTGGATTTCGATCTTGCGGCGGCCCATGGCGTGCTGGAGTTGCTGGTCGTCGGTGGGGACGACGAGGGCGATGGGGGAAGGTGGTGGTGAGTGTCAAGCGCTTGACTCTTGGGGGTTCGGCTGATGGAGGATAGACTGGCAACGGGCGGGGTTTTGTACGGGACTCTGGGCCTGCGGCGGGAGGTGGGAGAGGGTGCGGAGGGCTGCCGTGCAGCAGAAGGTTGCTTTTGACTCTCGAGGGGATTGAGAAGCCGGCAGCTCGGGAGGATATGAAGTATCTTCTACGGCAGCAGGAGCGCCCTCCCTCGTCCACCTGGCGCCGTGCAGACGGGCAGACAGACACAAGATCCAGATCCCCGCCGATTTATTCGCAAAGCAACATCCACCACCTTTTTTCCTCCGCAGCACCGTCGTCTCCCGGTGCGCTCGGTTCCTGTACCTCCCTCGAACCCCGCTGACGCCCAATTTCAGCCCTCATGCCGTCTCTTGTCTTTGTTCTGGCCTGCCGGGTGCCGGCGCATATGTCTGATCAACCTGCAACGCCCATCGCAGCTGGCTAGGCCAACGCCGTCCGGTCAATCACACGTTGTGACTTCATACCTCCCGCCGTTAACCTTTGAGCCTCCGTAAACCCGACCCATCACCCCCTCAGGGCCGTATTTCCTGCGTTGGGCAGCCCTCACCGACCGCCTCATCATCCGTCGAGGCCCAGACCTGTTGCCACCGCTTCCTGTCGCCTGTCGAGCACTGGCCCCGTCGTTTGGTGGCGCAACCTCCGCCGTCCGAGTCGGGGGAAAGCACCGACGGATTCCTCGAAAATCAATGCCGCGGCCGACGCTGATCCTTCTGTTGTGTTCGAATTAATGGCTCACCCACCCCTCTTTCCGGACGCATCCTCGATTGCGCATTATCGTCCCCGGCCGACGCACGCCACACACCGTTTCGACTCGAGGACGGACGACCGTGCCGCGTCCGGCAGGTTTGCTTCGCACCGGAGAATGCCGGCCGCACAGCTGTGCCGAATGATCTATGACGTTTTGGTTCACTTGTGCCGACGGCATCCGTTCGGGAGCGCAGCCCGCGCGAACCGATCCGCGTCCGTACCCACATGCTGCCCCTCCGACGCCGTGTCTTCCATGCGTGGAGGTGAGACCCCCACGCTTCACGAGACTCGAGCTAACGGACTATTCGGAATACTCTGCAGATTTCGTCGAGACGCTTTACACACCGGACGTCATCCATCGAGTCCAGTGTTCACGGTCGCCGTCGCTGTGCGCCGCCACGAGATATCGGAGAACTGTTGTCGTAGCGCCTAGTACACCCGCACGCCAAGAGCAAGAACCCTGTTGCTCAGGGCGCCAGCTTCATGCAATGCACCCTGCGCCGCGGCGATACAACTCTACGTAGGTACGAACACCCATGTCCGGGACGCCCGCCGCCCACGCGCTTCGCAACGTCGTCATTGTTCGTGGCGATGTCTAGGCCATATCGTCAATCCTCTCGCTCGGGTACCCCTGGTTTCATAATGCAGACAACTGTCATTCACCGCTGTGATATTCCATGACATCATACTGGCGTCAAGCTCTTCCATACCCACGACCTCGGACACGGCCTTGTCGTCGAACATGGCAATGTTCCCGCGCTGACGGTTCGTGGCGCCAGTCGTGATAGTGCCCGTGGTCTGGGTCGCCCATCTACACGTAAACACCGCCGTAAGTGCATGTGAAGTCATTTCGCCATTCTGCGATACTTAGTGAACCTACCGCCTTGCTCTGGCCAGAATGCAACTACGAACAAAACCCTGTTGCCACGCGCCGCGCTGCAGGCAACGTGCTATCGGCATGAGTCGAGGCGGCGACCCGCGGCTTCCGGCCGTCATCTCATGCAATGCACGCTGGAATAACAGGGTTCTGGGTATGCTCGCAGTACCGGTCCTGATACCGAACATGAAGAGCTCCGAGGCTCCATCCGCATGCTGGCACAGTAGCTCTGATTCCCGGTCTATCCACCGACAAACACGCAGAGCACCCAGAAGATCGTCCGTGGAAGTGAGCTCCCGCCCGTTCCCCTTTTCGTCGATCGATGCTGTGGGTTCTTGCTTCTTATGTGCGCTACTCGGCGCTACGCAGCGCTAGGACCTCGGCAAGCGCGCGTGTTCATAGCTTCCCCGTCCTGGGTATTCCCACCGGCAGCGCGACGATACACCCAATGCTAGCGGACAGCGAGTTCCACAGAGGCGTGTTCGTCTGAACGGGGAAAATTCGATCGGCCATGTCGCGTACTCGCCTCAGTCATCTAGGCGAACTCCGTTTCCTGACGACCCTCATCTCGAAGATCACAGACGCGAGTTGGCGCGGAATGGAAAATTCAACAATCATGTATGCTCTGCGCCGCCCGTTACCCCTACGCAAGTACGGTCCGAAGGCACAGGCTCCCCTCGTCCGTGCGCAGGAGCCTCCTCCCAGACGCCTCGCAGAGCGTTCAGCGGCGCGACGTCCTGTCAAGCTGCCAGACGGACAAACGGCTGCTCAGGGCTGGACATACGCTCTAGGGCCCAGACGTGCATGTTCGCTCCTTCCTTCCGCCCCTGGTAGCATTAACTGCCTTTTGGCGCGATGTCGCGTGGTACGGCCGCTCGACACTCCCTCTTTGGGTCCTGTATGTCCGCACCCCGCCCTGACGCAGCGGTACCCTCGAAAACCACTGCGAGCTCCTCTCCGCTGGGAAGAGATAACCCAGCCATCTTCCGCACCTTACCCCAGCGCACCTCCGCCCGCTGTTCTATCTGACGCCGCTCATACTCAGCCCCGTCTCCGCTGCATCGCGTTACCTCAGACGCGTCGGTTTGGCGCTTTACTCAGGCGTCAGACTGTCAATGAGGGAAGTATCAGTCAGGATGCACCGCGCCCAGTCCAGCACCGTCGCTGGAAGGGTCCGCCTTAATCAGACGTTCTCCGACCTACCGTCCTTCTGGCGCTCCCGTGATCCGGCTGTAAGTAGGCTTTGGCGTCCGCTGGAGAACGGGCAGGCCATCCGGAACGTGCACCGCGTTAACTCCAGTCTCCTCCGCCACAATCTGTCGAGTTCGGTTGGCAGGTGAACTGCATTTGGGGAAGCTTTACACTGGGGTTCTAGTCCGCCTCAGGTATGTAGCAAGTGCGCCCGCCGCCGCCGCCTCGCGCCCCGGTATGTCGTAAAGATAAGAGCACACGTAAGTGAACTTGTTATGTCGGCCAGCGGCGGGTTTTCTGAGTCATTTCCACCCGCTAGCTCGCGCCGCCTGCGTCCATTTCGTAGCCCTTTCGTCCGATGAACACGACCGACGTCATCGTCTGATCTCAATCAACCGTGATGTATTGGCATCCTGTCCCACGCAAACCGCCGCCACTCGTTCCTGCGATGCAAACGTCGTGATGGCGCCCAAACAATCGCAAGCCAATCTCCCGCCGGAACACTACGGGGCCCGCGCGTCGGGTGTACCGTAGCACCCCTTCCGCGACGACACCCACAGATACCCACACACTCAACGCCGCGGATAGGCTTGAACTATTTTACCCAGACGCCACAACGGGCTCGGCACCTCCTCAGGAAAGACTCCCATCGCTGTCGGGACGCGACGAGAAAGAGTCTCGCTAGTGTTGACGGGTTGACTCGTAAGTTTCGTTCTTGTCCAAGCTTTTCCGCGACCGCCGATGACGTTCTGCTACAGAGCGAACCGCGGACACAATTGCTGCGCCTTTCGAGTCCCGAGTGTACGAGAATTGGAGAGCGCAGCTAGTGTGTGCGTTGGAATAGAGCATGCGGATGGGCTGAAGCTTTTGGAGGGAAGCGATTTGTGGCATGCGCAAAGTCAGGGAGCACATTCTTCCATGTTGATACAAAGGGCGACAGCATGGTCCAAGTTCGAACTCGGCGAACAACCCTTTCTCCACCGTGGGCACACCCATATCGATCGCCATACTTTCACTGAGATTTTCACCAGATCGATGGTGTATCGGCTCCTGTACGTCGTCTCGTCGTCTCCGCAAATCCGAATTGCTCGCCGGGGCGACCCGCGCGCGAGGACGGCCTCCGAGGGCAGTCGGCGTTTAACGCGGTTCAGTTCGCCTTCACGGGCGCTAGTTTTGCTTTGCTGGGTCGGTCCGCGCGAGATCACCCGGGGGAGGCCATGTCGGTGATCACATCCAGGTCTTTTGTGTCTCAGGTCGACAGGAGGTCGGCGTTCTATGCCTGTGGCGGTCGGCCTCGCAGATTGTTTCAAGGCTCGCGCTTTGACCAGGCGCCGGGAAGCGTCGGCGTTTGTATTCCTCCCGCTTTCCGATTTGTTGTGGCTGACAGAGTTCGATAGGTGCGGCGCGGCTTGGGGATGCAAACAAGTTCACACTGCGATAGGTCGGGCGGAAAAATTTGTGGGCGCGTGGGACGCTCATACTGGATACGGTGAAACGTTTACCACCTTCAGATGTCTTCTTTTTTCTGAGTGTCGTACACGCTTCCTAGGTTTAGCTCTGGAGCTGAGCTAGTTTACAGACTTCATCTCAAAAAGGCCGTACTTTGCCTCGCCGGCCCTGAAACGGCGCAACTCTCTCATTACGTCGTAGTGAGTCCCGCATTCGCAACTTGGATGGCTGCATGGAAATCGACCTGGACTGACCCATGGCAAGGACAAGGCAGTGTACCACGACGAAGACCACATATGTATGTTCGATCCTTCTGTTTTACCCTTCGCCGCTATATTTCTGCAAATAGGTCTGCAAAGTCGGCATCACTCACGTCTTCAAACTCTATTATGGACCACACTCGCTTAGCTGCTTCTGGCGGCGAATTTATTCCCATCGCGCTTTCGTGCTTTGAATACGGACAATCTTACCCATGATTTCAGCGAGGCTCAAGCGTGCTTCCTCCAGCATCCGCCTATCAGGCTGCCGCCGCATTCTTCAATGACTTTGACTTGGTCACACGGGACAAGTGGCAAAGCAAACGTTCGTCTTCAGTCCGTTGTCTCCGAAGGCATCACCTAAATATGTAAGCTGCTTCATAATCGTGGCAAAAGATGAGATCGATGTGAGTTGACGTTTCCTCAGTGTTTGTTAGCCGCGGTTAGCCCTCCAGGTCATTGTAATCTCTATTGAGACATAGCCTATCGCAGCTGTCACTACCATCCCTTCTATGCACGCCCGAAGGCTGGGTCACTTCTGATGGCGTGGTGGCCCTGGCGACCCATACGGACATCGTCTAAATTCAAACCAATCCCGACGCGAGTTTGTTCCCCGCGATCGATGCCAGCTTCCGTCACGACCCTCGCGGAGTTCGCGGACGCGCAGCCACCGTCGGTCTTCATACCCCACGTCCTAAAAATACACTCCCCAAACCGCACTATTTTTGTCCGTAGATCCCATCCGCAGTTCAGAACACCGCGGCGCGACTCGGCGCGGCACACGTTACCCTCGTTGGCCATTTGCTAGGTCGGGTGACCCTCATTGTGATTCCGTGGTGTATGCTGAATGGCTGCTTCGTTCAGGTGCTGCGATCACGTTGCAGGATACGGTGTACCGTCGTCTCCTTCAATGCGCGCTCGTCAGACTATGCCAGCGCAAGGAGCGGAGCGCTGTCAATGACATGAGGGCGCATATGCGTGAGGCTGCGGTCTACAGTCGAGAACGGCATCCTCATTAGCAGGTCAGTAACTCAGACAAGACACGCCAACGCCTGTGTGAGGCCGTCTACACGCGCTGACTGCAAATTCGCCCTTCACTAATAATCTCATGTGTATTTCTAGGTGTCCACCATCCCTCTAATGCGCATCCGACGCTTTGATGCGTGTAGCCCGTGCACGACCGAGCTAGGGTGCTCAACGGGTGCGTCCGCGCCCACAAACGGCGCGCCGCAGGCTAGACTCTCGCGCCGTGAAAGACGCGTTATCCAACGCTGGGTGGGTTGCTACCTCGGACCTTACGACGGTGTCACGATAGTGTGCTGAAACCTTCTCAAGGATCTGCTTCTCTCTGTTGCGGTATTTATAGTCGCGTTCCCTGGAGCTTTGGCAGGCACGCGTGCTATTTCTGGGCTCGGTACCGCGACGAGCGCCAGCAAGATCGTCCATATGTATGGCTCTCTGGGGAAGCATTGGTATTTATATCACAGATGGTTGTTTCGTTGAACCATACTAGGATCTACTCGTGAATATGCCTAACGACGAAGGGACCAGAGCCTAGAAGCCGTACATCAGTCAGAAATACAAAGGAAATGTGGTCGACCATGCAGAGACTGTACATTTCAAAAGAGAGTCGAGCTCAAGCTGGATGTGAGGGGGAAGGGTAGTCGCCGTAGGGCGTTGTGACATGGAACCTTGGAGATGCATGAGATTGGGAGATGTGGGAGGCGGATACACCGCAGTATTGGTGTATATAGACCGGTAGGTGTATCATGCGCCTCACTAGGTAGGAGGTGACAACGGTGATGAGCCTTGAGAACTTCGGAACACTAGAGGTAACGTACCAAGTCGGTTTGCTGCGTGACTCGCTGAACGACCTCGGGCACTCTGTCATCTGACCATAACTCCTCTGCTCGCGTATAGCTATGGGACGTATAAGCGATAGAAGATGCCCAATTGTCGCTACCGTCGCGGTGTTTCCAACCGATATCAAATCCGACAGGCCCCCGAATTGCCACATTGAGCCGAGCTAGGTCCACGATGAATTTTCGCATTGCGTGGCGCCCATCTTTGGTATGTAGGCATATGTTGCCATCGACAGAGATGGTCCTACGCTTGAGGGGTGTGTGTTGGAAGAATGCCATGAGCGCGTTTACGTCGGTTTGGGTCAACCTGGGGCGCTCGCCATAATGATAACCTTGATTGCGAGAAAATGCCCAATGAGATACTTTGGCCAGCGAGGATTGATTCATCGGTTGGGATAGGAAATCTTGCAGATGCCAGTATTTGAACGAGAGGTACGTATAGTCCTCCAAAAGACTGACGCTGTCGACGGCAGGCAAAACGGCCAGAAGTGGAGCCAGAGAGCGAGCTAGCTTGAAGGACAGATCGATATGCCTTAACTCCGGTACATTCTGCCTTGAGATCAAGTTGTTCAAAAGCAAGACTGGATCGCAAAGAGGATGACAGACGAGAAGGGAGTATTCGTGCTTATCGAGTACACCGGTACCCTCCATTGTCGACCTCCAATAGTGAGAGCGCTCGGGACTAAATCTGCGGATAGAGAGAGAGCGGAGATGGGAGAAAAGGAAATCGGGGAGGGTATTTGCGTCCAAAGCATCGAGGAACCTTCTATCCACAGGTTCTCCGCTACCAGCATAGAGGTCGACGATCCGGATCGTAGTCGTAATTTCGATCGCTCGAAGGATGAAGATGGTATGGTAGACAGACAGATGGAGGCGGAGGGTGTGCAAACGGCACATCACACGTCTCGGCTGTGCATGGTCTTGTTCGGGTATCTCAAGTGCCGAACCCACCCATGCACCTTCGTCGCCGCTGGTGACGAGTTCAACATGCTCCAGACGAGGGGAGTTTCGGAAGATGATGGTGAAGTCGTCCGTATCGAGTCGCACCCGCGCGAGAAGTTCAGGGCGGAAAGTGATTGTGAGACGTGTGAGGTCGCTGTAGTTGCCAGGACGCCAGGCTAATCGTACCTGGTGCAAATCCAGTGCACGAAGCTTGGGGGTGTTTCCGCCAAACAAAGAGGGGAGTATATGGTCTTCGGGAAAGAAAGAGTCGACTTCGTCTCCGTGCTGACTTTCATAGCCATCGCCATCGTCATCTTCATCTTCACCTCTACTACACAACTTGAAACGGACCAAACTACATTGCTCCAACTGCGGAGCAGGCAATTTATGAAGCCATCGATCAGTCTTGAGATCGTCCTGCGCATACTGCACAGTTGTGATTCGATGTATGTGCCGGGTGAAAAACGTGCCCTTCCAGCTGGCGAGGCTCGCACTACTACCGCCGGTATCAACCCAAGCTATGTTCAGCGGCAGGGGATCGCTCTTCCTGGCAAAGGATTCCGCGAAAGGAAGGTTGCAGTAAAAATCCCCGAAGTTGATGGTGCTATACGCAGCGGGGTCATGAGCGAGAACATTGTACCAATGTTTGCACGTCTCGAGGATACTAGCAAGGTCCCGCCAACGAAGCCCGTACTCGCAGGCAGAAAGGAGGATTTCTCGGAGGATTTCAGTAGGTAGGTTGCTGATCTTGGAGTACCTGTTTCTCTGAGACCCCACGTGAGCCCTGAGAGTTCGTAGTGCATGCTTGACTGTGCACGCGATCTCGTACAGGGCTGCAAGTTCATGGTCGAAGACGGCCTGTGCAGTTGAATCGTTCGTCCCACCGGGCTTGAGGCTGCATAAAGCTGCACTATAGAAGCAAATCAGACCGTATCCTAGGAAACCGCTATCGCCTTACCATGCCTCGGATGACCAACGCGAGTTCAGATGGTCCAGAAACAGGTCGAGTTCAGGGAAATTCAAGCGATCTCTGATCGTTTGGGACATATGTTGGATGTTGCAGAAAGTGATGGAACACTTCAATGGACGGTGTGCGTGCTGGGAACGATGTGGTGATCAGCGGCGTGCTGGTGGTACTGAACAGCAAGCAATGTTCGCACACGCGTAGACACGCGCTTACCGGCAACTTCCGAGCACTACTGTACCTCGATTGTGGGTCGAGGTTTCTGGGAGGGTATTGTGAGATAGGAGATAAACCATATGTCTGTATAAATTAAGCAGATAGAATGCCGCGCAGAGCCCGAAGGCGAATTCGGTTTTGCTAGGTGGCGATGAGAAGCAAGACGAGAAGTCACACGAACAAAATCTCTAGCGGTCCTTGCACTATCTTCGAAAATACAAAAATTACTACTAGCTCCTCTATGCTGTCTATCCGGGTGTGTTAGGCAAGTTATCAGTTGAACGAGATGAGTTGTAGTCTTGTAGAACTAAGCCTGATCGGGCGCTTGTGACTGTCCGTTTTGCTTCCTCCCGTCATGCAATCGTATCAATTGTCGACTCAACGCTCATCTGCCTTTTCGTCCGACCTCTATTTCAATCTCATACATATTTTAAAAAGTGATAGGATGTTCAAGAGGCTCACGAGCTCCGTTCGAAGGTTTGGCGGCGGAAACTCAGCGGTGCTGTAATACGGAGTGACCAGGGATCGTTCCTACCTTTGCACTGTTCGTCCACTCCGGGAGTTCGCTGATGGCGAAGGAGAGCGTGCGCCGCAACATCTTTGACAGGATACCGGTAAGTGCTCGTCTCTGATGACGTGTTCTTCAATTCTTCTCTGCTAACACTTCTTCTGCTGATCATTGCACGCTCGCGATCGTGTAGCTCTGGGAGTGAGCCGGATGGCGACTGTTTGTAGCATGGGACCCTGATAAACACACAAATTTACAAGGCCGTCTAGAGACGTTGCCCCTGCCACTGCATGGGTCGCATCTACGACATGGATGGTTGCTCGGGTTCTGACACGAACATGACGCCCAACAGAAGAAGATAGTTCGCAACGATATCGGCCTTATTACTAACATGAGGGCACTTCTTTATATGTGAGTCTTCCTGCTTTACTGCCATATAGCCCCTCGACGTCACATACCTCTGGAACCCAGCCTCGCCGCGCCAAGAATGTCACAAACATTTTTATGCATCGCACTCTTATGGCTGCCTCTAGTGGCGAATGCTATCCCTTCATTCTTTCACCCCTCGCCTGCAGACGCTGCTGTCCAAGATCTCAGCCAGACCCAGATTGGGTTGTTCAAGCCGTTCACGTTTTACGCTGCTGCCGCTTACTGCCCGGCCTCAACGACCTTGACCTGGGGCTGCGGAACCAACTGCGAGGCGAATCCTCGCTTCCAGCCAGTCGCGTCCGGTGGTGATGGGGATAGCATTCAGTTCTGTAAGCTGCTTGACTACGGTTGTAGTTTTATGTGAGATCTGACCTGCCCGTAGGGTTTGTTGGGTACGAGCCAGACCTGCAGACGATTATTGTTGCCCATCAGGGCACAGACCCGTCCAAAATGTTAGTCCTTCCCCTAAATCCTCTATTCACAGGCGTAGCTGATTTTCACGCAACGGTAGCATGTCCTTGGCGACGGACGCGGACATCTTGCGGACATCTCTCGATGCGAGCTTGTTCCCCGGGATCAGCACTGCCGTCACAGTTCACGCAGGCTTTGCGGATGCGCAGTCATCGTCAGTCTCCATTTCCCCACATCCAAAATACAAAACCTGACCATATTCCTAGCACTGCCACACAGATCCTGGCCGCAGTTGAGAACACCGCGGCGCGATTCGGCGCGACTCACGTCACTCTCGTCGGCCATTCATTAGGTCAGCACTTTCTTTGCGCTTCTGAGATTTGTGCTGAATGCCTATTTCATCCAGGCGCCGCGATTGCGTTGCTGGACTCGGTGTATCTTCCCCTCCATCTGCCAAACATGACGTTCTCGACCGTCGGGTACGGTCTTCCACGGGTAAGCTTCCAAAAGGTGACCATTCTTCCGCATTTTTGACAGGACGTTATCGTAGGTTGGGAACCAGGCATTCGCAGACTACGTCGACGTTCACGTCACCTCGTTCACGCGGGTCAACAACAAACACGACTTCGTACCGATAATTCCGGGCAGATTCTTAGGTTTCCACCACCCGTCTGGTGAGGTGCATATCCAGGACACCGAGGCGTGGACCCCGTGCGAAGGTAAGCTCGTATGATCAGTAAGGATGCCCCTACTGAGATAATGGCTCACAGGCCAAGACAACACCGCCGCACAATGCATCGTGGGTGCTGTGACCGATGTCCTTTTCGGCTCGGTGGGCGACCATAGCGGACCTTATGACGGTGTTACGATAGGTTGTTGAAGTCTTGATCTAACTTGTGTATTGGAAGTCAAGTTGCGCGTAACTTGTCGTGGAGGCTAGGCTCAACACTAACAGAAGGGACTCTTAGCGGGATCAGGACGACAGGGCGGTGGTGGGCTTGAAAGC
>BSCZ01001006.1:0-69963 GCA_027924225.1 Bjerkandera adusta
GCGGAAAACATCCACCTCGCTACCCTGCGTCGTCTCGGACATCGACCTCCCCACGCATATAACCAGCCTGCATATCGTTGGAAACACCCATCGTTGATGCCCCCACCCATGCCCCCACCTATCGTTCAGCCGTTACCCTTGGTGTCAGCAGCTTCTGCGAGACCACCGTAGGCGGAAAGTCAGAAATCAGCGACAGGCGATGAGAGCACCAAGTCCGTTTCAAGATGCAGTTGACGGCTCTGGATGGGTTACTGACGATGTGACAAAATGACATGGGGTGGCGGTGTGTGGCCGATCATTTACGGCCAATTCGACTGCGTCTCCGCTAATTGCACCTTGCTCTCTCCCTCCATCTCGACGATCACCCCCCTTCAGGCCTCTGCTCACACGACGGTTCTTACGACGCCGTGGACGACCTCGACGGCCCCCTGTCTCCCCAGCGTGTTTCCTTCGACGCTGTATCCGCCATGACCTCCGTCTGCTCCGAGGCCCACACCCTTGTCGACCGTCCAGAGTCTCTGTGGGACCCGGACGAGAAATCGCTCGTGGACGCGAGCTCCGTCTACTCCCACAAGAGCTCTCTCGCCCTAGTCAAGGAGAAGGCACACTACTACTATGAAGACCCTCGAGAACGTTCCAAGGGGAGGATATCGCGTGTGCTGCGCGGCATATGTTCGTTTCCCACTCGGACGATGCGGACGGTTACGACCCTGGCGTACAGCTTGCTCTCGCAGAGCAGCGCCGATATGCGTGTGCGAGGGGCTGTCCTCGCGCATGCCGCGGTCATGCAGAAGAGATTCGGCGGCGAGAAGGGCGCTAGGTGAGCATTTCACCCGTACTGTGTGACGTCGTCAAATACACCATGCCAACTGATCATCTATCCCCCCAGTTATGCCGTCCAGGACCCTCTCGCCATTGTGCCCATAAGTCGCAAAGTGGTTCAAGCCAGAGCGAGAGTCGTCGCAAGTCAGCTCGACGCTCAGGTAAACACTCCTCCTGTCAGCACATACTTGGACCTACTTGATTTGATCTGGTAAGCCTCCTCCCCATCGCGATGTTACGAGGTCATCCTGATTCATTGCTAACTATAATTTCCATCAACCTACAGCATTGTTCTCCGCGTTCCACCAGGATCATACTCGCAGCCGCTCGTACGGAAGATATGGCAGATGCTCATCCAAGAATTGCGGCGCGGGCGCTCCGCTGACTTCGTCGCCGCTCTGTCGCGGCCGGAGTGCGACATTGAGGACGTGGGCACAGTTCTGAGGCATGTGGCCTTGGCCCACCTCGGCGCCTGGTAAGTTCGTCATATCTATGAATGACCATCTGACTTATCACTTGCGTCTACAGGAAGCCGCTACCGCCGCCTCAAGACCTCTCCTTAGGTTCCGTCCGGACATATACCAAGGACGTCGCATTTAGCTCAGATACCTATACCCACCATCTCGCCCTCGAGAAAGCATTCTTCGAGGTTCTATGTGGGCTGCTAGATCGCCGTCCTACCGCCGTTCAACAGGCATTGGACGGATACACCCATCTAGTCTGGTTCAAGTTCGCATCCCCCACTTCTGGCTCAATCAACTTCGAATATGTCATTGACAACCTGTCATACGCGTACCATCAATACTGGAAACGATTCGACCCAAGTCCTCCTGGTGAAGTCGAGTCGCTGATCCTATACCTGGCTGCGTCTCCCATTACGTCGTTTACTCCGGCCACCGGGGCGCCCCTTTATCTAGATGGAAAGGGCTCCAATGATCTCGCATTCGCAATACAACATGCCTGCACATCACTGTCGACTATCGCCGCTGCTTCACTTCCTCGAAAGCTACCAGTTTCGTCGTCGTCGGCACCTCCGTCAATCAACTGGAATACACCAGACATGTTCCAGCTCGCCCGAGATCAACCTGGTCTGTTCTGCGGTGAACTGGTGCATCCAGCATTGCCCATCATCCTGTTCATCGCAGAGCTTGTCAATCACTCTGTCCAGGCTGTGAGACTATTGACCTCAGACCACCACGATCCTGCAGGATTTACCTCCTTCCTGGACTCTCTCGCAACGCTCTGGCAATATTCTTTTCCTCTCCCAAGCGACAACACCTATTCCGTAACTCCCTATTCCGGACCTTCGTCGCTACCGGGGCCTGGAAACGGGGTTCCCCAAGAGAAACGGGAGTTTGCCATGAGACTGGCGACCTGTTACCTCCTTGCAAACATGTCTGCTTCAGTATATCAAGCCGAAGAATGTGGAAACCGGACGGTCATGCGCAGTCTTGCCAAGTATATGCTGTCGACCCCTCAGCTGGAGTCGTGGCTATGGGACGTCGCCTCTACAACACTAAGCCTGCGAATAACTTCCAGAAAGGAGAGGGATCGGACCCGTACAAACTACCCTTTGTCGAAGGGCAAGTACGTAGAGAGAGAAAGCTGGGGAATTTACGAAGATAGGTTGCCCCTCGTTCGACATCTCGTGCGCCGTGTCATCAAAATGAAGGCACCTCTGCCATTTACCCCATCTGGTGCCGCACGAGACGTCGAGAAGTTGGTGTGGATGTTAGAGGAAGGGTCAGTTCACA
This sequence comes from Bjerkandera adusta, assembly GCA_027924225.1. Classification (NCBI taxonomy): domain Eukaryota; kingdom Fungi; phylum Basidiomycota; class Agaricomycetes; order Polyporales; family Phanerochaetaceae; genus Bjerkandera; species Bjerkandera adusta. Next base: position 2,577 of record BSCZ01001006.1, read on the forward strand.
CATCCGCGCGCGTCATACACGATTCTGACCGACATTTTCAGGACTGAGCACCTCGCGCTCCCTGTTCTTAGATCTGTCCTCGCCTCCGCCACCTCCTCGAAGCCTTGGATCACTGCCCTCGAAATCTTCGACGGCTGCCACGATCTCAACTCTCAATACCTCGTCTCCTCCCTCTGCCAATTCAGCGAGCTGCTCATGAAGGACAGACCTCGCCAGCGCGTCAAGAAATCGTCGTCACCCTCCGCGCGACATACTGCCCGAGCCACCAGCGGTTCCTCCGAGAAGACCCCGCCGCGCCTGGGACGGACGTCCCCCGACGGCATCCCGCTCTTCATGCCCCACGTCGCCGACCGCTTCCTTATGCTCATCCTCAGCGCAGCACGGCGCAGCGAGCCCCTCCGCCGCGCCCTCAACCGGTCTGCGGAGACCAAGCGCGTACTGGCGGACCTGGTCGCCGCAGTCGAGGCGGGCATGTTCGACCACGGGGCCGCGCTGGACTCTCAGCAGCAGGAGTGGCGCGCGAGGGCGTGTCGCGATGTGTCGCTGATGTTTTTGTAGACGACTTCTACTTGTGCTGCTGACTGGAACGGACTTAAACATTCACTCGTTGATTTTCGTAGCAATATTTATTCGCATGGACGCTGGATTGGATGGATGTACTATATATAACATGTAGCAAACTTACGGCGAGGAGATGTAGCTCGCGAACACGATCCTTTGGACAACGGTACAATTGTATATGACGCAGTTCACGTGCTGCGCTCTAAAGGAGAACATCACGCCGACATGGCGATATCACGCCGGGGGCGGCCCGACAGCGATGCGGTGGTTCTAGAGAACCTACCATCGTACACTCACCAAACTTGCCAACGACATCTGAACCCATATCCGTCCGGTGAGATTCAGGCATCAGGACCGCGCACAGCAGGGTCGAGCGGCCCATCTTGATGACTCGGATGGTCTACTCGGCGATGGCGACAGCTTTGTCTTGAGGAAGCTGTGCGTCTCGACGAAGACATATCTCAGCTTGTCAGTTCTGCGTACGGTCACGACCAGATGCTCCTCAATTGCAAGAGCGAGTGTAAACTCGATGATACACTCTCGAAGACACGCGGTTTCGGCGACAAAGACTGTGCTTGGCGCCACGGAAAGTCAACTACCTTTGAGACCTTCGGCGATGCACTGTTCGGCAATGGACACCGCTTGCTGTCCGACGCACCAGACATCACGTCTGGTTCTTTCGCGCAGGTTTTCGGCGCGCTCTGGCCCAACAGCCTGTCCCAGTACATAGTCAGATAGACCTCTATACGATGGTGTGCGCTGAATATTGAACTCTTCCTCCCGAACAGGCTGACGAATCTTTTCTCTCAAATACAGTGTTAGTGGCGTCGCAGATAGTTCCTCTGATAAATGGAAAACACGCATTTGTCGTGTTTTTGCTGCGCACAAGTGGACAAAACACGACGACAATCGCGGGACAAGGGTGGGCGTCTAATCGGATCGTACTTCAAGTGGCCTCGAGCCACAACTTCCGTCTACTCCCTCTCAGCCACCACAACCCCCGCGACACTCCAGGCCTGTCCTTCATTACCTTCTAACAAGGAGCCACCCCATCGTACACCCATGAACTCCGATGATGAAGCTATCGTCGACGCTGGGGCCCGCACACCTCCTCAGGGTAGCTCCTTCGAAGAAGTATCGTGGACGCAGTTCCTTCACCCCGAATTCTCTGATGAATGCACGGCCCGTCGAGTGGTCGTCAAGGCAAAGCTAGGCGAGTGTTGTTGGGACCAAAAAAACACATCGGACGTCCTCGCGCCGAACTTAGAAGAGCTGCGCGTCTCATGCGACTCCGCATGTTATTACGCGGACGCCTGCAGCACGCTCTTGCGCATCCGCGCCCAGAACCTCCAAGTCCTCGAGGTCTTTACGTGCAGACATGTGTGGTCTGCCTGCGAGGCGGGCCACCTACAGTCACTTCGACGCCTCATCGTCAGGGAATATCCCTATCTTGGGGGCCCTGTCTACGCCGACTTGGACGAAGTCATACGTGGACTTGAGCACCTTCCAAACCTCACTCACCTCGAGCTTCCGTCTCCGCTTGCAAGGCGGGTTGGCTGGGTCACTTCGGGGAAAGCCGTGGACGAACTGGGCGTGGCAGACCTTCCAAACCTTGTACACGTGAAAATATTCGCGAAGAACGTCCCGAATTATGCCCACACACAATGCGAAGCCTTCCTGCGACACATCAAATTCCCTCCTACCACAACCATCGATGTAACAGACATCCTTCTCCATCCGACTTTCATGGATAAGCCTGTGGAGGATTTGATAAACAGAATCGTCAGCGACGGGAATCTATCATTTCACACACTTATGGTGCAAATATCGGTACATCCCCAAGGCTGGATAGTTGCGGTCTTTGAAGCACACGCAATGAAGGGGCCCCCGCAGCTGCGTCTGCGCCTCGGTACGATCTATAACGAGGTCAGTTCCATGCTGGACGCATCGACGGCAAGCTTCCGAGGGGTCAGGACACTGGAATTGGTGTTCAGCCCAGATTATTATCAACCCCCCGCGGCAGTAGACTGGACGAGCGACATGATGGTTTCGCTCAAGTCAGTGTCGCAGAATGTCACCCACCTTAGACTGCGGGTTGGAGAATTCGAAGTTGACGAAGACACCATTCGCCAATTGCGCACCATGCTGCCCCATCTAGAGCAGATCACCGTCTGCGACGTGTCGCCCGATCGTCGTGTCATCCAGTGCATGGGCGAAAGCAGGTGCTGGGATATCCCATCCCACAGTGAGGGCCACCCCCGCGTAATTACAGTCAACGTGACACACTGCAAAGGCTTTTGCAAGGCCAAGGCGACGGATATGCGTAGGGGAGTATTTTCAAATGGAAGGATGGGAGACGCAGCAAAGGTGTTTCTCCAGGGCCCATCGTAACGAGTTCGTGTCTTTGCTATAGTCGATGCCGCATACTGATATGGTTTTCCTTTTAGGTCTAGCACCTCTCTTTCCAACAATTTCAAATAAATTCTACCCATGTATCATTAGCTCAGGTCTGCCAACCCAATCGAGTCATCCGTCATGTTTCGAGCAATGCAACGTCATGGTACTATACGATGACCTCAAGGGAGAGCACACTGGGACGTTGCCTGCCCTTAATATCACTCTGTGTCGTCATGGCTGTGCCGCCGTCATAGTCTCCTTTCAACGTACACGGGTAGGGTGAAAGCTGGCGAAAAATAGCTGAGAGAAAGGTAGTACAGCAATACACAATGTCGCGAAATACACAGTCAACGTCACCTATAATTAGTACAGCCCCCCCCCGCGCAAATGCGTAGGGTGGGAGAATAGCCATGGCTCAAAAACTGAGGGAAGCGAGATATAGTACACGGGAAAGCACGGATACAATCAAGACTCACACGAGATTGAAGAATGCGGGTAGACTCCTCCACAACTCAAGCCGCTTCTTCTCCGCTTGGGCTGCAATTTCTGCCGTGCAAGTTGCACACGGCAGTTCGGTGAGGAGCTCCCGGAGATTCATGCAATCCCGGAGGATCTCAAGCGGGTCGTCCATCGATACCGGCGCGTTTTCCTGCAGATACTGCCAGCAGTCGCTACGCGCAGTGGAACAGCCTTTTGCGCTGCGCGGACATCGGGCACCAAAGACGTCGGTGCCAATAGCGCGAATGTACGCGCCGAGAAGTTTCTGTCCATGGACGAGGCGCATCAGGTCCACCTTATCGAGGAGTTTCCAGCGCGCAGTGCGCGCCCCGAAACGGAGGTGCTTTCCAGCAGCGGTCGGGCTCGCGCGATACGCTTCCCAGTCCGCGTCAGTGCTGATAAGCGAGAGTTGGTAGAATGCGGCAGGGAGGATGCTGGGGATGGTGAAGTCGGACCCGAGTCGGATGGCGGCGGCAGGTTCGGGCAGGCGATCGTCGAGGTACAGACCGTCGACCTTCCCGTTGAGCCGCAGGTAGTGCTCCGAACGCGCGATGCTGGTCTCGGCGCGTCGGGCGTCCCACTGCGCGAGGGTCTGCGGCCAGTCGGCCTCGATGTTCTCGACGATGCGCGCGCGCAAGGCTTCGCACTCGTACTTGATGGCGAGCTTGAGTGTGCCGTGGACGAGGACCGGCGTGTCTGGGTTGAAGCGTTTGTAAGCCAGGCCTCTGCGCAATCAACGCACGGTCATTGGACGCTCGCACGGATGCAATGGGGGCAACGTACAGTGGGTCGTAGAGCACGCCGAGCAGGCTGCCCAGGTCCTCTGCGCTGTCGGGCATCTGTATATGCAGTACCCCGCTGTAGGTCTCGGCTATCTGGCTTCCATCGGGTCCCTCCTCCGTCAGCGGTGGTATCGCGAACATGTCTGCAAAGGTCGGCGAGTGTCTGCAGAGCACAGACTGGTGCACACGAAAGTAACACCGTCCATCCTTTCCCTCGCCGGAAAGGACGACATTGCCGTCCTCGAAGTAGAGCGTCGGATGGTGCTGCTCGGGGTAGGACATAGTAGCTGAGACCATCTCTTGTTCCCCGCGTTGATATGTCGTAAGTTCTCAGCGTCCCCCTATGCCCGTCGGGAGCGTACTTGGCCCAGGCGGCGAGGGAAGGTGCGGCGGGAGACGTTAGAGGCTGGACAAACGCAGATGAGGGTTGTGGTGAGAGTCGTGTGCTTGTACCAGACAGTCCATTGCGGAAATCATAAAAGGGCGTAGAGAAGTAGGTCAAGTGCCCGCCAGATCCAGATCTCACAGAGTTATGACGGCGGTCGGCACTTCCCGAAACTGAGCCATTGACCGACGTCTTCAACTCGTTCTCGACTCGTCGGCAAAAATAGTTGGTTACAATATACAGTCAAAAATAACACACGTAGGTCTGGCTACATGAGATTGTACCTGCAAGGTCGACTTATTTTAATCCGCGTCCTGGATTTGCTCTTCGCTTGCGGGCTCTGCAGTTTCAAGTTCACCTATACAGGCCCGTCAGTACGGCAAGTCACGAAAAAGGCGTTCACGTACCTTCTTGTTCGGAAGGCACCAGGGACATGCACTTCTGCAATTTCGCCATGTGGCTGCTGAAGTCCTGAAGAGCGCTGTTATCGACCTTCTTGAGGACGCAGAAGACTTGGAATGTCTGGATTTCCTCTGCTTCGGGCTTTGGACTCAGGTTGGTCGCTTCGGCGATGTATTTGACTGTCTTGCATATCGTCCTGTGTGGCACGTCCTCGTGTTTCCAGGCCTTGGCGAGGCAATCCTTGGAGCAGTACGTGAAGCGTCTGCATCGCGAGCAGGCTGCAAAAGACCGGCCGGCACCGGCAAATGTCTCGCGGCATCCCGGTGACCAGCATCGGTCGGAGAGCCAGAGGCGCAAGAAGCCTTGGAATGCTGCGTTGGCAGCGATCTGCTCCACGTCCTTCAACTGCCGAGCGCGGTCGACGATTGTCGGGCCATACTTCTCCACATCAAAGGGCAGGTCCAGGTAGTTGTGGAACATGACACCCGACAGTAGGAAGTCCTGCATGGCGTGCTGGACGTCGAGTGCCGATGTCGACGCCGGATGAAATATCTGTCCAAGACTCGGAAGGAGCTCTAGAGCTATTTTGCAGACGTGCAGGAAGTTGCGACCTGGGTCTTCCTCTGCAAATTGCTCGTTTGCCTTTTGAAACAGCACGCGCGTCTCGTCTTGGTCGAAGTAGTTCACAAGCATCTTGTAGAGAACCGCTGCTCTCTTGAGATCGGCTGCCACCTCTTGGCTGATCCGGGTGTCGTTGGATGCGCTTTCGTTGTAGGCGAACACGATGAAGGGTATCTCCGCGATACCGACGAATTTTCCTGGGAGTGTTGGGGAGGCAAGGATTGGTAAGACAACCTCCTTCTTGAATAGTTCGAGGATGCTGGCGAATAGGCCCAACCACAGAGGGCCTGCGGTGGATATCTCGACCCAAACGCCGAGCGCGGCGATGGAGTCATTGACACCGTACGGAAGGACGTCTTGAGGGGACCGCGGCCAGGGCACCGACTTCCCGTGACGCGCCGCGCGCCGCTGATTCTTCTCAACCTTGTGAAGCTTGGCTTCGTCTCGCACGGGCTGGAGGACATTGTGAACTTGACTTGCGACCATATGGCCGAGGCTGTTATAGTCGTGCGTTCCCGGAGTGGCGACACCGTGGAGACTTCGAAGACGTTTGTCGGAGAGGTCGCAGTGGCAGACAGCCATCTCTTCTTGTAGGCGGGTGTTTTCTTCGTCAGGCCGTGGCACTGTGATGAAGCGAGCGGCGACGTCAAAAAAGCCCGGACGGTCGACGCGGATTTCGTCGTAGATGGAAATAGGCGTAGATGGGTGGAACAGGGTGAGTATACATCCTGCAATGCACTGTGCACAGTGTGCTGGCTTGTGTGGATCGGCAAGAGCCGCTTCGAACACGTCGACCACGTAGTCGCGATCCAGCTTCAGCGCCATACGAAGACCTAGAGAGAGAGGCTATTGGCGGCCTACAAACACGATCAGATACTGGAATATTTCGTACACGCGCCTGGAATCTGACCTGTAGATGTGGGTACGCTGCGATGGCGGAGAGTTGCTAGGAGGTGTGCTGCACACGGCGTTACCACGAGTGTAGAAGAAGAGCGTAAGGGCGCGTACCTGTAGGTCTACTCGACTTCGGACTGTCTGTGTCTGTTTTTTTAGATCCTTTGACGCGTTGGATACTCGCAAAAACACGACTTCCTGGAAGGAGGACTTGGAGGTCGCGAGGTCGCGGAGGAGACGAAGAGCGCGCGCGGGCTAATTTGAACCCCAGACTGATCTCGATCTCTTCTCTGCCCTCCCGCTACTGCAGTGCTACTACGCACCCGACGTTCCGTCGCGCGTTCTGAAGCCATATCGGCCGTGAGCGTATTTTGCGCGGGAAATTGGGCTAGTTCCAACATTAGGCATTTCCAGACAGCGAAATGAATCTTGGACGGACGCCGACGTTTAGAGAATACGGTCCAGGGCTAGGCTTGCAATTGTGTTCTGCTACACATATACAAGACTATTCTGGTGGTCCTTTATTCATGTTACATTGGATTGTGTTCGCCGTTCGGAATAGCGAATGAAGTAGTCGCGACATGTCTTGCAACGCGGCGTGTCAGATTCAGATCTCGCAAAGTTATGACGGCACTCGGCATTCCCCGCAGGTCGTCGGGCGGCAAGTACTGCGCCTTGCGCGCTGTGCCGCGCATGTCCTAACCACCAACCACCAACCATGTCTGAATACGACTCCCTCCACCGCCAATGTCGCACTCTCGAGTCTCTCTTTGACACTAAACTCACGTCCTACTCTCGTCTCGCGTCCACGATCACTAGGGGCCAGGACGACCTTGAAGCAGGCGGTTCAGCCGAGCGATGGCGAGACCTGGAGGCGGAGGTAGACGAGCTGTTGCAGAAGGTATGTCAGTACTGTCGCTCTTTTGATTCTGCGAAGCGTTCTGAAGAATCTGTGCCTGCGGAATTAGCTCGGAGAGCTCAACGACAAGCTCGAAGCTCTGTCTAGTGACCCAGACAACCCCCCTTCGCAATCCATGCTCCGCGCCATTCAGCGGCACCGAGAAGTGTACCAGGACTATTCGAAGGAGCTAAGGCGGACCAAGGTAAGCCCACACGCCTCTAGGGCCCGGCGTTTGTGCTTAATTTGGTTTCCTTAGACGAATGTACAACATGCACTTGACCAGGCCAACCTACTCAGCGGTGTACGCAATGACATCGAGTCAGTATTCCAGCACACCGAAGACATATATTCTGACTGTCCCTTTGCAGCGCCTACAAGTCCTCGGCAGCAGATTCACTACTTGCTGAGCGAGATCATATTGACAGTTCGCACAGGATGACGGATGACATGCTTGCGTACGCCTCCTATCACACTGCTTACCCCTCCTATACTCACCTCCCCCTCCAGACAAGCATACGAGACCCGTGCGGATTTTGCCCGTCAGCGTACGACTCTGACTGGAATCCAAACACGGATGACCGGCGTTCTTAGTGCGTGACTTACTTATCGCTTCTCGCTACCGTGGCTTACTTCGCACCCAGATACGATACCCGGAATCAACAACCTGCTTTCCATGATCAAGACCCGCCGGCGACGGGACGCTATCATTATTGGCTGCATTATTGGACTTTGTATCATTCTCTTACTCTCCTATATGTTCTAATTTCCCGCACGGACCTTGGATATACCATTGTGCTTTGCAGCTACTTCCAATGGCGACGATGTTGGACGTGAATTATCGATGCTAGTGGCTTGCGGGCACCCTGTCGCGTCCTAGGAGCGCGAATAGAGATGAAACTTTACAGCTACTGGTGGGTGTCATGGCCATGCATGGCGCTACGATTCAGTCCAGTACTGTAAGCCCTCAATTCGGACTATCTCATCATTGGCTGACGTACCCGGTCACACATAGGCCATAATTTGCACCCCGGAGTTTCGAACTTTGGAATTCGGACGACGTCTCATAGTGCGGCGCACGTATTAGACTTGATTCAGCAGACTCTTCAATCCGCCCCGCGAATTATGTCACTCAGCGCCACCACGCTAAAATGGTATTTATCAGTGGACAACCTGCTAGGTTACCGTCGCGTTGCGGTGGCTCATGGACTACCTGTTTAAAATGTCTATGGCAGCATCCCTGCCGTCGGCTTCCCCCACCGTCGAGGCCGCTGTTGCCACCAACGGCGATCGGAGAACGCTGGGAAGATTCGAGTGAACCATTCCACTGATCCTGGGTGCGGACTCGGCACATTGAAGTGAGTGAGCTGTGCAATGGTCATGCCGGCCGGAGCGCTTGCGAGTGTTTCGAAATTTAACCTATGCTCCGGACAGACGCGAAAGCAAAGTATGTTTGACGCACCGTTCCTTCGGACGGTGGCTTCGCTTTGTCTCCGCCGCTACTCTCATCGTACTTCAGACGCCAGTACTGCTTCGATGGACTGAGCCGAGGCGACTATGTTTGCTTCTAGAAGACCTCACGCTTTGTGGCGTATGATGGCCGCCGTAAACCATCTGCGTGCACTTACTTTGCCTACCTCTCACATCTTCTACTTCGCGACAGATTGGCTTCACGCGCCCCGTCGCATTGTTTCCAGCACGGCATTGGGTCCTCATCGGCGAAGCTCTGACTATCGCCGTAGAGCTTGTCTAGCGGACAAGCTTATGGCTATTTTAATGTTCTTGAAGTTGGTACGTGGGCTCCGTACGCCGTCGGATCGAGGGCGCACGTAGCCCCACTGCCTCATGGCTAGCATCTGCTTGATGCTGTGGCGTTCACATCAGACGCGGGCTTCGTGGTTCGTTAATCAATACATCGTTTTGTTTCGCCGCGAACTGATGCCACCTTTAGGTATAACCCAGCAATACCCGCGTTATATGTAAACATCAGGTGTCGATAACTATCACAGTTTTCCAACATGCACAAGCTCACCCCAGTGTAGTAATCCAGACTCCTTTACGTTGGTACGTCGTGTGTACACAATCTTGGGACAAGTCAAGAACGGGATAGAAACGGCATTGGCAAGCAGAACATCTTCGGCGGCTCCGCTTCATTCTATCAAGCTCAAAGCGCCACAAGCAGTTGCAATGCCGTCTGAGACCATGAGCAACTTCGCCAAGCAAATCTAACGGCTTCGCTTGTCTGGAATTAGCACAGTGGCGGCGGCTCCTCGTGGACAGGCTCTACGAAGACTTCAGCAGACGCCTGGTACGAGTCATCGAAAGACGGCATCGCTTGCGCCGCTAAACTTAAAACGACAGTGAAGTTGGCGAAGTCACCTAGTCGTAGATGGCGGCCTTTTTTGGTCATGAAAGTGCGTCCTATACGTCCAGTATGGCGGAGGTGATTTGTGATATTTTTTCTCACGTATTGCAACAGTTGAGCGTGACTTACTTTGCCTTCGGTCTCGTCAACACTGAAACCCTAGGCCCTTACCTCCCTTCGCGTCACCACAAGCTTCCACGCACTGTTAACCGTTTATTTCCTTCTATAGCTACTTCCGTTCTACTTTAGGAAATTGGCGCTTCCATCTTCGTCTCACTGCCCACCGTCTCTTTATAAGCCTCGCCCCTCGTATGTCGACTCCCCACCTTTCTCTTGTCTCTACCAAGTCCGTGTCCCCCCTTCCCCTCCAGAGAAACTGTTTGAAGCCCGCTTACGTCAATCTGTCTATCTCTCCCACAGGCATAAAGGCCCCCAGTCTACACCGTCAGATCAGTATGGCTTTCTCTTCGCGCCTTTTCGGTTCCCTCGTCGCATTCGCTACTGCATTTGCTGCCGTCAACGCTGAACGCCACGTTGTGCACTTCACCAACAAGTTACGTTGTCGGTCCTCTGTGTTGTCCAGTTACTGACAAGGACATGCCTGTGGTAGCTGTGGCTTCGGTACTGTCAGTGGACCGACCTCTATCGAATTCGAACATGGCGCTAAACCCTTTTATGTAGCCTCTTTTGAAGAGGAACGGACAGACGTTGTCCACCGGTGGCGACTATGTTAGTAATGGACCGTTGGTAGCTGCTATCGCGTATGTTGGAGCCCCCAGTCTATCCCGTCCCAAGCCACTTACTCTCATTGTTTGCGCCATATTATAGCTACCTGCAAACCGGTGCGCACCCACCTTTATGCCACGCGCCTCGACGTTGAGCTGACGTGTTCAACGTGAATTAATAGGCGGCTGCGGCGACAATGGCGAAGGCTGCACGCTCATCGAGACCACCTTGCAGAACCCGACCTCCCCCGGCGGTGGTTCTAGCAGCGACATCTCTCTCATTCCTCCGTATGTATCGTGCCCGCCGTTATATCCCGCAAGCGAGCTAACTCCTCCGCAGGCTCGCCTTCTCCGTCCCCTCAGGCTTCGGGTACGTAACTGACATTCTCGTATCAACTCATTGCACAATACTCATTTCATGGCAACAGATACTTTGGCTCTGGCTGCGACGGCCTCGGCGCCGATTGTACGTGTGTCTCCCTCGGCATGCGGCAGTACCTAACAATACTACTCATGCAGGCACGGAGCCCAATTGCGACACCGCGTTCCACGTACCCACGGACACCCACGTACAGGTTGCATGCCAGAATAACGACGTGAGTTTTCATTTCGCCTTGGAGTCGGCAGCATGACATTGATCTATGTCCGTAATTCAAGGTCAACCTTGCGATCACGTTCTGCGACTAAGGAGAAATGTTCATGTGCTGGACATGGAATATGTGGCTGCTTAGAACTATAGGAATACAAGTGGTGTTCGAGGTCATTCCTGCGCCAGACGGCGGTACCCCCGAGGGCCATCGGGACCAAATTCCGTAGTGCCCTGCCCACCGCCGACTTCATGTCTGGGTCGAAGTACGGACACTCGAAGTGGTAAGACATGGTTTACCTCTTCCCTTACGCCACGTCGACCCGAATTTAACCAAGAGCTCGGCTCGGCTCGCCCACGCTACGAGGGCCTGGTGGCACGCTCTCGTGTCCTCTGTGTAGACGAGAATTGAAACTTTTGGAAGACCTTCCGATATTCTCGCACTCAGACAACCTCCCGCATTACGTTGGAGAACAAGGAAGACGTGGTGTTTCTCACAATCTAGGCTATCCAGGCGTATCTTAGACTGCACGCTCGGTGATGACTGTCGTCCATGACCAACATTGTTCCCTATAATGGCGTTCTTTTTGAGGCGTGTAGACCTATTCTTGCACTGCTAGGGACGCGAGCGTGTGATGAGCCTGATTATTCCAATAGGCGATTAATAATTCGAGGCCTTCTGCAATCTCCTTGCTTCGTTGAGCTCTGCTAGTCCAGCTTGAGGTCAGGCGGAGTCGACACCGTGACCTCGACAAAGGGGCACCTCTAGCAGGATTGACATATCTGTGGCGGCTGTAATCCCCTCTACGTTCTCGAACCCAACGCTTCTATGCTGACAGCTTGTTATGACCAGTGTCCGACCCAAGTTCGCATTTTTCTACTCTCCGGGCGGTATCAAAGAAGTGATCTCTCCCACCGCCCATGCGCCTCTGGTCAAGCGAGATGTTCGACCAGGACACATGCCCAGAGACGAAGCGAAGGAAGTCGACAAGCGTACTCGATGACATGACTTTTGTGCCCCGCCGCCACGTCGAGCACGTATATAAATGTCCATGGGTCTCAGAGACTCGCCATCGCACTCTCACCGACCTCCAAACTTCACTCGACAAATTCACCCACCGCCACCATGCAGATTCAAATCGCTCATACCTCCCCTCTCAACGCGCCCGGGGCGACCCCCAAACTGACACGCTCCCAAGTGTGGGAGGGTCTCAAGCTCAAGGCACGCGAACCCATGAGCTTCGTACCCATGATCCAGTCGTGCGAGGTCTTGAAGGAGAGCCCGACCGAGCTCACGCGCAAGGTGATCTTCAAAGACATCCCGGGGCCGCAGCCCAAGGGCGAGGTCACCGAGGTCGTCAAGTTCGTCGAGGGTGTTCGGGTACGTCGAGCGTTCATTTTTGCAGTCTTTTCTATATCTTCTGATACACTCGTGTGGTTTGCAGGCGGACTTCGAGATGCTCGGTCTCGGCACATCCGTTGCGAACATCATCTCCTCTGGAGACGGCGAGTCGGATCTATACCTCACCTTCATCTTCTCCCAGACCTTCCCGGACACCCCGGAGGGGAAGGCGGCGGCCGCTGCGCAGAGCCAGGTTGCGACCGGCGCGAGCAGCGTGGTGAAGCACTCCGTTGACCAGATCCGCTCGCTGGTGAAAGAGGGGAAGTTGGGTGCCTGAAGTAGGGGGGACAAATAATCGGCGTATGAGTAGAGAGACAAGGGTCCGCTCGAGAATTTCAGTGGGGATTGGGTATCGAACCGTAGACCAAATCTCGTCGCGTGCTGTTGAATTGCGTCGAAATCCACGGAAAACGTCCTGCGCGTCACTTGTAGTCATACCATGATGATTACGCCTAAACCAAAACAAAATGCGCGTAGAAGAGTGAAGATGGTGGGTATATGAGAAGGGCAGAGCGAAACCCGTGGTCCAGCAGAATCGCCCGCTTGCCAAGTGACCATTGGCCTTTCCATATATCTCCTGTCAAAAGGTCAAGTTTGACATTGAACCAATTGAATGCTCTTAAACCTAATGTAGGTGTACCCACCATAAATACGAACCATCCTCAACCAAGTGGTATGTTGAAGTGAGCTACTTGTGGATATCGGCGCCTGCATGAAGATAAGATTCGGAAGTTGCCGGAACCTCTCCTGAAGATCAAGCGCTAAAGCAAAAAGAACATACAATTTCCAACGAAACTCGCAAGTATCTGACCGATAACCACACAACTTAAATCTCAGGGCTGAGTTCCAGAGCCCTTGAAAATAGCTTGGTAGTCGATGTGAAATCTACTACCCTTGGCAGTGAGATTGGCGCCGAACCCTTGCCACAGCACCACGACCTACAGCGCGAGATCGTCCTCGATCCTTTACGGGTCGACTCTGACATCGATCCTATCATTGGAACCGAGCGAGATGCTGCTGTCGTTGTTCACGATTTCCCTCTGTGTGCTGGCCACGGCGCTTGCCAACACAGAGATCGCAAACATCGCCGCGTCAGAGGACAATACGAACTTGCTCCCTCCTTCGTCATGGTATGCTGGGAGATTTGTTGGATTTTAGTTGTGCTGAACAGTTTACTTCGTTTAGGACTGTACTCTCGGAAGAGACCCCTGATATCTCCCTGAAAGTCTCGCCAGCTGCGGTGCACACTTCCATCATTGACGTGTGCGAGCCGCCGTCAGCATCTTGCCCACACGAAGTGTGGGCCGTGCTTGACCTCGACAGCCCGTCGTGGCGAGAATGGTCCAAGTTCACCCTTCGCATTTCGTGGCCCGCTAACGTGAGCGTCCTATCGCTTCACCCTGTGCTCAGCTGACCGCAATCCTCCTCAGTATCCGGCGGAGTTCTACATCGATACTTTTACACCCACAGAGCTGCACAAGCAACGCAGCGATCTGTTGACAAAACCGGCCGTATCGCGTTTGTTCGCGCCAGGGGGCACTCGCCGTCAGTATGCGCGTATTCGTGTCATTGAAGCAGGGGTGCGGGTTCCTTCCGCAGACAAGAACGTCCCACGCGACGTTCCTTTCAACGTTATACTCGAGCCGCTTTACTACGGCATCCTCCCCGCATCCGTCGCGCCCGTCTTATTCTTCCTCATTCCCGTCGGCGCACTCGCCTTGCTCGTAGTAGCACCTCGCATCCACGCATACCTCGCCAGCGTCGCAGGTGAGGTTCAGAAAGACGCAGCCAAGGTTTCCAAGTCCCAGTAGTAGTGCATAACGCACACTCCATGCTCATTCTTGTAACCTCTATTTTATCTCACCTCGCTTACGGCCTCGAAAGCTTAATCTAAACCACTATACTTGCCATTCCGGGCCCGGCCCGGCCGCTTCTCGACTGAATCGAGGTATGCGCCCGTCCAGCGTGACCCACCGCTCCAGCCCGTCAGTTCACATAAGAGTCTAAGCGTGTACGTTACTCCTGACCACTACCACCACCACTACCACCACCGTCGCCATGCCGCAAGCCATCCAACGCGCAGCGTCCCTCCCGCTCCCCGACCACATCCCGCCGCACCCTCCCGCCCGTACGTCCACGTCGAGATACAAACCACCCGTGCTAACAGCATATCCCAGAGAAGGTCGCAGGCCGGCGCATGTCCGTGACCTCTCGCCAGAAGCTGCACGCGGCGCACCAGTGAGTCGGTTGAACCCCCACATGTGCAGGAGGTGGTGACACACACATCGCGTAGTGAGAGCAAGGCTGCGCCCGCCCCTGTCGACGATGACGAGGAGTTGGCCAAGCCAGACTATCCGCGCCCTGCTCCTCCTGGTGAACAGCAGCCACACGAGCACCACCAGCACGAGGAGGAGCAACCTCGCAAGGACAAGCGCAACGGCTTGCCCGAGCACGAGCGGCGCGTTCAAGAGGCTGTTCAGAAGAAGGCTGAGCTGAACAGGCCGTCAAAGGACATGGGGGCTGCAAACAAGACTGGCGGAATCAGAATCTCCCAGCCCGCTGGCAAGGGCTTCGGAGTCTAAAGACGACGCACCTCCACGCTCGTGCTGTACAACACTGTATTATTATCGCTCTGAGGGACTCCGTATCATCACCTTGTACTATAGCATAGCTGAATGTTGATCTTGC
Organism: Bjerkandera adusta; assembly: GCA_027924225.1. Taxonomy (NCBI): domain Eukaryota; kingdom Fungi; phylum Basidiomycota; class Agaricomycetes; order Polyporales; family Phanerochaetaceae; genus Bjerkandera; species Bjerkandera adusta. Next base: position 17,781 of record BSCZ01001006.1, read on the forward strand.
TCACACCATCCAATGTCATGCAATCCTAGGTGGGCATAAATTGCTCGTGGGGGGAGGCATGGGTACATGGTGCGAGAATCGACAGCAAGACAGAAATACAAAGCAAACCCGAGATCCTCAGACTCACGCCTTGGTCGACTTGCGGGTGCGAGTCTTCTTTGGTGGCGCAGCCTTCTTCTCCTTGTATGAAGCGAGGATAGCAGAGGTGCGGGCGAGGGCAGCCTGACGAACGCACGGGTGTCAGTAAACGGTCAACCGAGAAGGAAAGATAGAAAAAGAGAAACAAAGATGAAGAAATGTGAGCCCCAAAGAGTCGGGCAAAAAACGCATAATAACGCTACCCGATAGCGACTTGGGGCGTCCCCAAAGGAGATTTGATCGGTCTCCAATGAGGCACGCAATTTTGCATCGTGTCCACACCCTACTTTCCACCAAGCAGTATAAGAGGGCTCTAGTTGATGCCGGCCAGCCCTCGCGGAATTGTCCAAGCGAGTCGTCAAAGTATTACGAAAAAGGCGAACGAATGTCGAGGAAAGCGTGAGGACGAAGACACTCACAGTCCTCAGGTCGGCGCGGTAGCCACGGCTGGCGACGATCTTGGCGGTGACACCGACGGCGCGGCGGGAGCCAGAGCGGGGGCGGATGGTGGTGGAGGTGGATGACTTGCGGACGGCGGTGGGAGCTGCGCTCTTCTTGCGGGTGACGATCTGGACACCGCCGGCAGTGGGGCGGATGTCAACGGTCTAGAGTACCGACATAAGCGTCACGTTCCAACGAATATCAAGTCTGTACTAACGACACACCTTTGCGTTGGCAAGGCCGGAGTACTTGAACGAGTGGAGGTTCGTCAAGTTGCCCTGCACACCTGAACGTCAATGCCATAGCTCAGAGCCTCTTGACGACGTGTCAGGCACTCACAGGCTCCCTGGAGAAGACGGGACCTTCAGGAACCCTCTTCACGAGGAAGGAGTTGTTTTTCTACAGGTTTGCGCGGCCTGTCAGCACGAGCAGGATTCAGAGAGGGTCGAGGGCAGCACGAACGCGGAGGAGGAGCCACTGGAGATCGGAGGACATCTTGACGAGTTTGCTGGCGTACGCTGTGGTCGGCGCGCACAAGCGGGTTGGGTGGCTGAGCGTAACTGTACAGTGCCAAGCAGATGCAAACAATGGCGCATCATTTCCATATCCAGTGACGACGCCACACTCTTCGGCGCCAAAGCCTCCAGTAGATTGCACAGCAGACTGCACAGTGGCAGAAAACAGATACACGAGCGTACGTATACAACAGCGCAGACAGAGATAAAATTAAGTCCTTCTACGCTTCTTGTCCTTCGAGCCGGACTGCAACGACTTCAAGACTGCCGCCTTCTGGCGATTCTTGTTCTTGACGTTGGCTCCAGAGTAGAAGTTCGTTGCTTTGCGCTGTGGGAGTGGTCAACGGAATATTTCACGGAATAGAGTTTTTGAAGAAACGGACCTTGCTAGTGGTCATACGCCCTTCCTTCTTAGCAGCCTTTTCCTCCGCCTCTGCTTCAGAGTCAGATGTTGACGGCGCAGCTGATGGAAATGTCAGCGTCGCGCGAAGGGTAAAGATGAATCGTACGAACCTGGTTCTGCGTCAGAGGCATCATCAGCTGCTTTGCTGAACACAGTAGGCACTTTCTTGGCCCCGCTATCTCCTTGGAAGACGTCGTTCCACGCAAGCTCTTCGCCTTCGCCCTCTTCCTCAACCTCCTCCGCACCGTCGACATCGCTGTCCGCAATACCATCGGCATCGGCATCGTCAACGCCATCACCCTCCGTATCCTCTACTTCGAGCGGTTGGATATCCTCAGCCACGAACGTGTTCTTTTGCATGATTGAGCCCAGGTTCTGCTTGACACCCATAGTCCGCTCCTGTGGCTCCTCGACGGCCTTCGCCTTGCCCTTAGCATCCTTCTTGGCGGCTGCCTTCGCTTCTGCCTTGTTGAGCTCTTCAGAGCGCTCGGGAGGCGGCACGAAGAAAGGTGTCCGACCGCGAACCCAGTCGCTGAGCATGATCTTGGCAACGGAGTCCAGATCCGGTTCGCCACCCTTGAGAAGACGACCCTTCATCCGGGCTAGCTTGTCCAAGAAGGTTTCTGCCTCCCAGCCTTGGCTGGGATCGTCCGGGTTCGGCAGCGGGATACCATAGGTACGCGACAGATAGATGGGCTTTACGCGTTCCATGAGGGCGGGTATGTGTTCCGACGGAGTAGCAAGGGCTTCGACGCGAACGACACCCTTCAGTACTGTGGAGGTCTGCGAGTCCTTCGCGGAAGTAGGGACGATACCAGGACAGTCGATGAGGTAGATGCGCTTGGTCAACGTTATGTATTGCCAGACCTGAGGAAGCGGTTAGCCGAAGCTTTCGACAATACGCAGTGAAAATACGTACCTTGGTTTCTCCAGGTACAGGAGCAACATTGCACACTTTGCCACTCTTCAGCGTGTTGATTACGCTACTCTTGCCGACATTGGGGTATCCGATGAATCCAACCGAGATTTGCTTCTTGTCGGAGTGCAGCTGCGAGAACTGGCGAAGGAGCTGAATGAGAGAGCCTTTGCCGAACGAGTGGTTGGGCGAGGCGTGGAAAGCGATCGTTGGGTAGCGTGGCGTGAGATGTTTAATGTATCTTGCGGTGACCCAGTTCGGGACGAGATCGCACTTGTTGATGACAAGGACGACCTGTTTGTGCGATTTCTCCTTACGGATGTACTGGAGAACGCTTTCGCACAACGTACCCAAGGGGTCCCGCGCGTCCAATATGTGGAGGACGACGTCGGAAGAGTCAATGACTTTGTACAACTCGCCATAAATTCGACGAGATGTGCCCTTGGCGTAGATGGGTTCGATAGCGTCAGAGTACGTCGTGAATTCGACAGCGGAGGTAGACGCAGAGGGATCTGTAGGGAAATTAGACGAACACTGAGACAAACAGACGGATAACTTACCAGCAGAACCGTCCCCGTCGGCTTCTTGCTCTGCTGCGTCTGCAGCAGCGCTTCCAGACTTTCCAAGCTCCTCGAAAGTACCGACGTCTAATCTGGGCTTCTTGCGCTGGGCTTTCGGTCCAAACGTATCGTGGAAAGGCTCGGTTTCAACTATGTGTGAACGCTAACGACTAAATCAATGATATATTCGACGATGGTGTGGCCAGAGTTGCTCACCTTTCGTAGGTTGGGGTTTGCAGAATCTTCCAGGAGGGACATAGGCAGCTTATTCCGACGCAGGAGTACGGAGTAAGGATCGTGTTGCTTTCCCGCAAGACTCGTTCGGAAGTGGTCCAAGGCCTTTTGTGAGATGACTCTGGTATTACCTGGTCAACGAGTTCAGTGATGCGTAGAATATAGGTAATTTCCATGCACGCACCGAACCACCGTCGGTCAGGCTGCACTCGCCCCGGCTTCGTCTCATCCTCTCCCTTCTGAAACGCAGCGGCCTGAATGATTTTTCCATCCTTGTCTCGCACGGCCTTGCCGCCGCTCAGCATTTTGAGGCGGCCGACTTGTTTCGCATCGCGATAGAAGTTCACGCCCTTGACCTTCTGTAGCGACACAGCAGAGGAGGAAGACCGAGTCTTGGACCCGGAGTCGTTCTTTTTGGAGGGTGCCATATTAGCGAAGTAGAAGGGGGGAGGGGGAGGCGGGGTGGTCGCCTCGCACAGGCAGGACGAGGGAAAGGAGGAAGCTGGAGTCGGGCAAAAATTAGAAAGCCTGATGGCGCTTTCCAAAATGGGAAATGGGCGGGGCTTTCTCACGATCGACTCGAAGCGCGTCCTCCGCCTTGATATGTTCTTTATCAGACGCGACTACTCGGTATGTTAAAAGACCTTAGGCGCATTCATAATCGCACCCAACACTACTTATTCTTGGACAGATGTCTACATTGCGACTGTCGTATTTCTGGACACATAACATAAAGCATGGCTACATTTGAACGCGAACTACGACGCGTTTCATTCCTCAACAGCGTCTTTCTCAGCCTCCTTGGTGGTCTTCGACTTTTTCCTGACGTGATCGTCCGCCTCAGCATCGCCATCCTCTACTGCGGCCTCGGCGTCGTCGGACTTCTCTGCGCCGTTGACTTCGCTGGCCTTTTCACCCTCCCCCTCCTCCACCGCGGCATCTGTCTCGGACAGCTTTCTCTTGGACCCGATGGCCTTGGTGCTTTCACCCTCCTGGTTGCCGTTGGTCGTTTCTTTGTCAAGAGAGGCTGCGGATGCCGTTTCGCCTTCGGGTTCCTTCTTTTCCGAAGCAGCGTCCTCCTTCAGCGTCTTGACGGGATCCTGAAAACGCTCAATTAGCTTTCCACGCTGTCGAATGCGGCGCAAACTCACATGGCCCCAGTTCTTCATGCTGCACCATAACAAATTAACGCATATACTCGTAGAATTCCCGCGGCTGCGCGTACCTGATCGTGCTCTTCGTGTTCTCGAGCTCCTCGACGGTCTTGGTTTCCTTCAAATGGTCCTCCTGCGCCATGTGCCGGTTGTTGTACCTTCAAAGTAACATTAGCCAAGGAATACACATCGTGGGAGATTCGACTTCACCCCACAACTTTGCGCATATGCTTGATGTCGCTCTAGGGTTATGTTAAGCCACAATATCCGCGGACCATGCAATGATCCTGACGCACCTCATCGTATCCGGCAGGATCCTTCTCTGGGTTCTTCTCGAGGATCTCGACGATTTTATGACCGCTCTCGATACCCACTTCAGTGCCCGCCTCCTTGCTCTTGGGATTCTCGAGCCATCCCTGGAGTTCGCCGACCGACATATTGGTCTGGATATTGAATTCCTCGATGACTTGCTCGTCGGACTTTACCATACTGACTGGGACTGCGATGGTGGGGGTTGTGGAGAGAGAAGGGGAAAGACATCGTGTGCCCCGCAACCCCCAATTTATGTCTCAGTAACGTTGACAGGCGTTGAACTTGGACGTGGATCACGCTACGAACCCGGCAGAACGCGTTGATGCGCCACAAGGTCATGTATCGGCGGCCGGCGGGTGTGGGGTGGGAAATACGAGGCGGAGATATAATGTACGTACTGGCTAAGATAGTCTGACATGAGGGGGCAAGCGATGAAGAGCGAGTCAGAAAACGCGATCTCATAGGTCTTCGTAATGGGGGAGGGCGTGCACAAGGGCATGAGAGCGGAAGAAACTAGCGTCAAAGAAACTAGATAATATGCGAGGTGACGTGCAAGAAGTCCAAGTGAAAACTCAACGACAGTCATCGTCAAAAGAAAGGATACGCGTCCAAGACGTCCGTGGGTGAGTGCTATGATTACATTGTATGAATGTTCTTAGTAACCGTAGCCCGATGGTGGCGCAGCGCCGGGCGGGAGGTTCTGGTACTGCTGCGGTGGCGCCGGCGACGACCCTGTGCGCGAGTATCGATTCGGGTTCTGTGCCGCTGGCGCCTGCGCTGTGGACCGCCTGTTGGGTTGGCGCGAAATGCGTCGCACTCCCCCAGGACCCGGTACGGGCCCTTGGTCCGACAGGCTGATTCCCCGCGTACGATTCCTGCCGACAGGAGCTGACATTTCCTCGGGCTCGGTGGTATATGGGAACTGTCGGTCATCGTACCCGCCACCTTGTGCTTGTGAGTAGGTATATGGGTTCTGAGTTTCCACAGGCTGTTGGTTGGCGCTCGATTGCCGGAATACAGCATTGTTGGCACCAGCAGTTCGAGAGACACGAGCGTCGAATGGCGATTGTTGAGGCGAGTAGGCAACAGAGGGAGAGATGTCGTTCGGGTCTTCCTGGTAACTGTATCCATCTTGTGGACTAGGGATGAGTCGCTGGTGCGTGGCTGACCCCATGTCCGACCCGTAGCTACCTTCGTCACTTGACCTTGAGACGGCGGTGGACGTAGACGCAGAGGTAGGCGTCGTGCGCGAGACTGAAAGCGGGGTAGGCAGCATAAGGAGTTGATTGGGATCTTGCCGGCGAGGTGGAGGGGACGCGTAGGATGAGTCGTACGTCGCAGTATCGTTGCTCTGACCGTGATACTCGGAGGAGATGAGCGAGTTCCTGTTGCTGATCACCGAGTGACTGTGACTGAAGCTGATAAGCCTACGGAAACCACAAAGACAAAAGGAATGCTGAACGTACCCCTTCGGAGATCCACTAGGGAACAGAGAGTTCGAGTCGCGCGACTGCGTACCGTTCTTCCACCTTCGCTCACGCTCGAACTCAGCCCATCGTTTCATGACGATATGTGACGAGTCGAATTCTCCCTCTTTGTCTCCGTGGTTCTCTCCAGCCTTGGCTCCCGCGATTTGACGAGTCTGACCCCAGGAGAAGTCATCGAAGTGCCAGAATGCGTAGGCCGGAAGAATTCCGTTCCAAATGGGCAGTGAGAGCAGATAGACCAACATCCATCCGATGTAAGCAACCTTCCTCGATGTGATAACGATGAGGAAACCAGGTAAACCAAGGACGATGGCGAGTAGGACGAGGGGGATGGTAGTGTTTGTGCCGCCGGGTATGATGGACACAATGATGAGGTACAAGGTGAACGAGATGGCAGCCGGTAGCACCAGTGTACCCGCCAACTCCATGCCGACGACGAACTGCATGGAGAAGCAGAACGTACCGCACAGGTCACGGACAAGCAGGAGTTCAGCGAGGTTGTGGATTGTGGAGTTGATCCAGCGACGGCGCTGGGATAGAAGGACGCCGAAGGTATCTGGAACGACAGTCTTGCACACAGCCTGAGGACAGAAGATGTTCTTGCGTTTAGGGAACGTCTTCAGCATGAGAGTGGTGAGGTATCGATCCTCTCCGAGGAGTAGAAGGTTCTTCTTATGGAGTGTATCGACGACATTCTCCGAGTAGTGTTCGACGATGTCGGGGTTGGCGAGGATGGGGACCCAGTATCCGCTGTCACCTTTCGGTGCCTTGATGCGGTACATACTGAAGCAGCCGGGAAGACAGGTCACACCACCGAACATAGACTCGAAAGCCTTCGTCATGTGATGTGAGATGTAGTATTCGAATACTACAAGAGTCGGTGAGGACGAGGCTGGATTGTAAGAAAGGTTGACATACCTTGAATCATCGTCACCCATGTCTCCGCCTTGTTCGCAATCTTCGTCTCACCACAGAGACCCATGATCTCGTAGTCGTGAACCATGCATGCGACCATTCGACTGAGCGAATCCGGGAAGACCTTCGTGTCCGCATCGACGCAGAGCACGAGCTCGTAGCGATCTGGGCTGACGCCCGTGACACGCCATATCGAGTTGAAGAACTCGTATTCGAAGGTCGTCATCCGTTCGTCGAACATCACTTTCTGCATGAAGGCCATAAGCACGATCTGACTATCGCGCTTGCCACGGTTTCCGGGTTTCGCGTCAGTAGCCTCGAGGGGGTTACCGCACTTGGCGACAAGTACCACCGGTACGCGTTGCTGCTTGGACCGCTCCACAGTCGCATCGTCGTATTTGTAAAAACCAGCGTAGACCTTCGCCATGTTGTGACGTTTGTGACCATCGGCAATGGCGACATACGAATGCGCCTCGACGTCCTCCTTGCTGATGACGAGTTCCGTCATCATATCGAGACAGATCTCCGGGGTCGTCCTATCGTTTCCAGCTCCCTTGACCATACCATCCGCAATGATCAGGATAAGTTTGTGGCTATTCGGGTAGTCGGTTGTCGCCAGTGAATCCAGGGTGGTGCGTAAACCTTCCACAGACTCGGAATACGCGGTGACAAGACATATAGTGTGTGCCAAGGTGTAACCGAAAGGCTCTGAGGCAGGGCCCGGGGCCGGCTGCGGAACGACGTTGTGGAGAGGGAATGGGCAAGGGTTATCCATGAATCCTTTGCCGGTGATATCGAGAGAAGTCGAACTACGTGACTGACGAGTAGCGGGGGTGTCCGGCGGGCTGAGCTTCGCGATGCTCTTGCGGCTAGATGCGCCGTACACGCTGGACGTGTTCTTCTTGTACGGCATCGGCTCTAGCATACCATAAGCTGTCGACGGACGACCACCTCCCATACCCTTCAACATGTTCTCCGATGGAGTGAATCGCGACGTGGAGGGCAGGATTGATTTCAGACCTTTGTGCTGGCCATTCTTCTGAACAGTAGGTCTGTATTGGGCAGGGGCAGGCTGATAGATGTCGTCCGTCCAGTTTTCGATCTCCCGTGAACGCTTCATGCGCTCCTTGTACGACTCGTTGTTGAAATTCCCGATGCGCCATGAGAAGAACCAGGCGAACGTCACAGCCATGAAGAAACGGATGCCGACGACCCCGACGATGAACACGAGAGAGATGTAGAGCACGACCTGGGAGGCGACGCAACCGATACTGTTGGTATCGATGAAGCCGACGGTGAGGATGTCTTGCAGACAGTGCCCAAGATCTCGCTGATTGGTTCGCGTGAGGTACATGCTGAGGTCCTTGCCGTTGAAAGTTCCGTTTCCCTTGGCAAGCTCGTCGAATATCGACGGATAGGTAACCTCCGCCGTGCTGAGCCATTTCAGCAGGTCAAGATCGACGACAGTGCTAATGAGAGTTCAGTAAGATGTCCTGATGAAACCTTTACTCGATGACGTACGATTCGACAACGGCTAGGTTGCGATTTGAGTTACGCACATCGTCCCAGGTATAGTAGACTTGACCCTGAGGCGTCATGGAAGCCAATTGCGAACGGGACGTCGAGGTCGTGTGGCAGAATGTCTTCGAGTCGTATCCAGTCAGGTTGACTCGAGAGGTGCCAAACTGATTGTAAGGGTTGCACGGGAAGTACCAGTCGACGTTTCCGGAAATGGTGGAGTTGGCGGCTTTGGAGATGAACTGCTTGCAATTCTGGTTCACGGTCTGGAACATGAAAGATATGTCCATCCCGGCGACCCCGAAATTGCCCTCAAAGAGCGGGCTCGTAGTACCGTTGAATGTGCTTCCTGCCTTCGGGTGCTTGAATTTCGAAAAGTCGTAGTCGTAACCATGAATGATGACGGAAGCGTTCTCGATGCTGCCAGCGTGGAACCGATTCGGTGGTGTCCCACAGACAGCTTCCGTAAATCCAAAAGTCAGGAAACCGACGCCGGCCATGAGGGCACCGATGATACTGAGGAGGCCAATCTTCTCACGCCAGGCCCGCTGTTGCTCCGGAGTGCGAATGCCTGACGAATACAAATTAATTCTCCACACGGAAACGTGACATTCCTAAAACAGCCAGTGGAAACGGTGCTCACCACAAGCGCGTAACAACGGTGGAGGGACGAGGCACGTCAGTAGGTAGCAGTAGATGAACCACCCGTCTTTGGGCCCTGGACCGATGTTCCCCAGACAGCCATCCGACTTTGGTGAGCCCTCCGCTTGTTGTGCTGCTGACTTTTTCCGGGAGAGCGTCGGGCGTCGCTTGAAGAGCGCCAGACCCGACTCGTGTTGGTCCTCCTCCCTCCCGAGAATCGACTTGCCCCTGCGTAGCCCTGCCATTTGTGGCTGATTCCCCGTAGCTAGACAGGAATGGCGTTAATCAGAGAATACGGCGTAAACTATTGAATATACGCACATGAGGGCATATAATCGATATTTCCCCCTTCCTGGAGCTGCTCGGCGACATGGTTATGGTAGTAGTACTGCCTATGGCCGGGTTCAATCTTCTCTCGTTCAGGCCGCACCATGCTCCGTTTCCTCCCCACGTCCGCCATGCCCCCCGTCTCTGCATATCCCGCATCCACTGGCGGCGGGGACTGCGGTTGGTACGCCGAATATGTTCGAGGGCGATGCTGGTCGAGTGGCGTTTGACGGTCTCCGCGTTCGATATTCTGGAATGAGACGCCTCTGTGGTTTTCCGGAGAGTACTCCGTGAAGTTGGGACGATTCGGCGACGAGGTCTGCGACTGGTACGGCGGGGCGGGGGTTTGTGGAGGCCGTGCCGAGCGTGGAGGACGTTGTCCTCGAGGATCCATGATAGCGAGGGTTCTTCAAGAGAGCGGGGGGTCTCAGCACATACACGCGGCTCGAGAGAGAGGGCCTGCTGGCCTGCGAGGGGCAAGGAGGGTGTGGGCGGTGGCCGTGTGTGATGAGGGAAGCGCAGGAGGAGAGCCGAAGAAACGGGAATAAGGAACTTTACGCGCCGGTAACAGCGTTTGTTACAAGGTCATTTATTTTTTGACGATAGCCTATCGTTGGTAAGAACGCGGGAAGAAAATTAAGTTTCCGTATGAGTTATTGTGACTTATCGACCGTAATTAATTGGTCTCTACGTCAGATGTTTCCTGTCGCTTTCATGTGATGTTTTATTATCAGTAACGCCGTGCGAGCACGGCAAAGCCCGCTAACAAAGACGTCGAGCCTCCAAGTAATAGCAGAGTGCGGGCCCAAAACAGCGTCGCGCACAACAGATCTTTCAAGCCATTAGACTCGTATACTAACATACTTAGAGTCGTGCTCACACGGCGAAATCATCGGATAATACTCATTTCTGGGAGGACAGCGGTACACCAGTTTGATTTGCAGCCTCGGTGACAACGTTGACCTCTGATGTCATTTTTTATTTTCTGTTCGCAGGAGACAGGAGGGATCCGGACAAGCATGAACGTTTGAGCAAGCACACACGCGATCGCGGCCATACGACAGGCCAGCGATGTCAAAGGACGCCCAGTAACAAACGCATAAGAAGTTATCGTTATCAAAGAGGACGCCCGAATACAGTGAGAAAGACGCCGGGATAGGAAGTAAGACGGGCGCAACTGCGATCAGGTGGAGTTCACAATGACGTCAGCGGACAGCTGACAAGCTCAGGATAAGAAACGACTGTTACTGTGAAGGACGCCGGTATACAAAGAGAGACGCCGGTATACAAAGCGAGGCTACAAATCGCCAGCACAAGATCTGTTCCCCCGATGACCTCCAAGACCCGCTTTGTTAGCGGGAATAGACGAAAACGCTCCAAGAACTCGCCGTTAGCGTGCTACCCCTCCTCAAATGCTCCATGGTGGAGCTTGATGTGAATAGAGGACTCATGACTCGTGTTAACCAAAGAAATGCTAACATTGATCCATTCGCTGAGAGGGTTGGCGAGCCTTGACCTCGTTGCAACAGCAGGATCTCTAAAAGAGGAACAATTATACTGTCGGTTGATTGTTCTCCTGCTTGAGTTACTAGAAACTCTCCATGGCCGATGCGTCAACAGTGAAAAAGCCGACAAAATCGACGGCAGGGAGGATAATTTTGAGGATGCAGAAGTCACGACGGGAGATGACGATGATGGGATAGATAGTCGTGTCCGAGGAAGGGAATTCTTCAGGCAAAGATGGTGAGCGGATTATCGTGTTCAACCCCCACACATTACGTGCCATCAACGAGAGTGTACAATCTGCAAAGAGACAAGTCACTACACCAGAGGACATAATCATGCTTCTTCGCGGGTCGCCCCCCGTCGATGGCTTCGCCAGAAACGACCCCTTCCTCCGGGCGGCGACGGAGGCGTATCGTCGAAACGACGTTCAATGCACACCGACTCGTGTGATCGAGACGCTATGTTTGCTGTTCAACAACACGATGGTATAGACTACATCGGCTTGGCGGGAAGCTGCGTCAACAAGATGTTGTAGCGCTTTTTAATGGTCACTCGGTGACGCGAGAACTTGTCATCCGGAGAGAAACGGGCTGTGGGGAAAGTAAATGCATAATAAGCGGGCCGAGATTACGAGGCGATGCAGCAGGTGAGCTCACCAGGGTGAGCAGACTTGGTGATTTTCCCAGAGTCTGTTAATTTCTACAAGCATGTTCAACACGTTTTCACTACAAGGAGCAAAGCAAAACTCACTTTCAGGGTGTAAATCCTACGGCCGCTTTCGTCGAGAGTGTACATGAGATGCATGGCGAGGGCGTGGATGGCAGTGGTGGCAGAGCAAAGCAAGGCAAGTCTTGAAGGAGAAGCGCGAAAACCTCGAAAGCCGCGCACGTGACGTCGGGATCTCGCGTAATGAAGCGCGCGTCAGTACGGTTCGTGAAGCCGAACGGCGATGAGTGTCATCTACGTTTTGACTCGCGCGATGGACCGACAAACACACCTTTACCTCGACCACACCGCACGCCAGGCCCCGCTGGTCCCTCCAAAAAATCCCGTCCTGACAGCCGCTCCTGACGATGCCCAAGACACACCAGGTGCTCACCACGCCCGCGCCAGGCACGGTCATTAACCCGGTGCACACCTACACCGACGATCAGAAAGCTAAAATGCAGGCGTTGCGCGAAGTGAGTTCGCCTGCAGCCGTGTAGAGCGTGTTTGACGTCCGCCCCAGCACGCACAGAGCCTGGCATTGCCTGAATCGGACCCGTATTACCCGTGGGAGCAGCGGTGGCTGGACAAGCCGGACACCATGCCCCGGTACATGCGCGCGGCCAAATGGGACCTCGCAGACGGCAAAAAGCGCATTCAAGGCACTTTGATCTGGCGGAGAGAGTACAAGCCTGAGCTCATACCGCCAGAGGAGGTCAGAATTGAGAGTCTTACCGGCAAGATGTATGTTTTTACGCCACTAAATTATGTTCGGTCCCGTTTACCCTCCTTCAACAGCGTGCTCAATGGATTCGATAAGGATGGTCGTCCGATCATTTACATGCGGCCGGGGCTTGAGAACACTGAGCGCAGTCCTCGGCAAATGCGCCACCTCGTATGGTGTCTGTGAGTCGAATTGCGTCTCCGCGGCACCCGGAAATTCAATATTGATCGTGTCTTAGGGAGCGGGCCAAGGACCTCATGCCACCCGGACAAGAGTCTCTGATGATTATTGTAGACTATAGGAGTTGTTCTCTACGGACGAACCCGTCCATTTCCGTTGCTCGTCAGGTCAGTACCTTCTCCATTCCTGTGTCTTGCGGATACCGAGCCACAATATCGCAGACTTTGACAATTCTCCAACAACATTACGTCGAGACCCTCGGCCGTGCGCTCGTAGTTAATCTTCCCTTCATCCTCAACTTCTTCTACAAAGGTATTGCGCCTTTCCTGGACCCTGTGACCCGAGACAAAATGCGCTTCAACCCCGATTTACTCGAGCTCATACCGAAGGAGCAGCTCGACGCGTCGTTCGGCGGTGACTTCGAGTATGAGTTCGAACCTACCAGCTACTGGGACCAACTCGTCGCGTAAGTTCACCTTTGTCACTATTTAACCGACTGAGAGTTTGACATGAACCTTGACTGCAGCGCCTGTGGAATCGCGCCTGACGGCACGCGGGTGGCGCCGGGCGGCGAACTAGAAAAAGACGCCGCGATTGAGGTCTCGGTGGACGAACGGTCCATCCCAACGGGTGCGGAGCTGCTGTCAGATGCGTGAGTAATCGCCACACTGCATGATGAACATACCCCTCATTCCCGTCTCGCCTCAGGACCACGCGTAACACCCACGAGTTCGACGTGCGCCCCGAAGCTGTGGCCGTCGTCGCCTGATTGTTGCGTTGTTGTGCGCGGTGTCCTATGTTGTGTGTAATATCTGCTGTTCTCCGTGTATCTGACCTATTAGATGTATCCATATCTTGCTCACCTCTCACATATGCCAAGCGATGCTCCGTCGGTCCCTGGACCTTCCATCTTTGTTGCAGGTCCGATAACGACACGCTTCCACCAATTAATCAAACTGACAGCGAGCAAGACATATGCTATACGCGGCTACGCGATACTATTGAATACATGATACGGTAACGACTTGCAAACACGAGCTCATCAAGTCTGCTTTGTTATCTACAGACGTCCCAAAAATATCGTACGGGTATCCCACACCATTCTACAAGATGTCCATTATGGCGTTATGTACGTGTACGGTCATGACTCCCTGGCGCGTTGAAGTCAGCGTCGGCCGCGTGCACATGAAAGCGGAACACACCTCTATCCCCCGAAATGAGACAACACGCGATCAACGCCTCGCTACCACCAGCCGCCGTACCACCACGGATGACAGTCCCCGCCGTCCCAGGTGTACACCTCACTCTCCTCGCCGACGATTGTGCGCGCGTACTGCATCCACGCGCCGTCGTACATCTCCTCGACGAACCACTGCACGAACGGATGCCGCAGGATCCACTTGAACCAGACGTAAAACTTCCAGGTATAGCCGGTGATAACGCGCGGGTTGACGTAGATGCGCTCGAGGCCCATGATACGACGCATGTCGTACGGCAAGAGGAACGACTCTGACGAGAAGCAGCCCTCGCCGCGTGGTGATGACCGGAAGCTGAGGGGTGGTGTGACCGCGGGCGAGTCGCGAACGGTGTTCGCAAGTGGGTGTGTGGGAGGCGGCGGGCGCTGGAGCGGCGAGGTGGATAGCGTGCGATTGGTGCGTAGATGGACGGGGACGAGGGGATCGGCGGCGAACACGGTGATGCCGTTCCAGCATGTGAACACGGGGACCGGCGCGCCCTCCTTCATCGCCGTGTAGTCTGCCGCGTCGAAGAAGTACGGCCAGATGCCTGAGGCCAGATGACCGATGCGGTCGCGGAGGACCCACATGTCGTACGCGCCAAAATGCGCGAAGTCAAGCCCACAGGCCATGTCGTACGCCCCGTCCGCGGTCTCGAGAAGTTCGATAACGCTTTCCGGCTCGACGTATATATCGTTGGAGAAGAGGACCCTGTCGTACCCTCCGTGTTCGACGAGGGGTTCCATTGCACGATTCCGGACCGCGGCGAGGAAGTCAATGCGGTTGTTCCAGGACATGTCCGATGGCTTGGGGACCGCGTCGTCCTTGACAAGAATCCGCCGCTGCACGGCTAGGTCGTCTAGCTTGCGATCGAAGTCGCGTAGCAGGTCAGGGGAGTGGTCGGCGGAGTTGCTCTCGACGATGGAGACGAAGACGTTGTCGCGTCCGAGATATGTTATCACGTCGAGCATGGTCTGGGTCCAATATGGCAGAACATCTTCGTTGTTGAAGAACGACGCCGCGATAAATATCTTCTCACCCTTCCCGTAGCCGGCGCGGTCGGGAGACTTCTGGGCCAGTGCGTGCTGCAAAGCGGGGCGGAACCGAATATCCTGTGGGTTTTCGTAGTGCTTGTAGTGATAATCAGCATAGAAAACCAAAACCGTGTAGGCAGCGACTCTGATAACCCAGGTAAGCGTGTATATGCTGGGCAAATGAGATATCCATATCCGCCGGGGTGTCGCGGTGGTTGGGGACGGCGGCGGTGAGTTGTATCCCCCCTCCTCCTCACGGAGCAGCATATACCCCGCATCGTCTCCAGCATCTCTCCGCGTCTTTTTCCACCTCTGACCCCTCCTCTCGACTAACCACATCACCGCCGCCGAGCCTATGAGCCACACCAGCATTGCCGTCGCGAACGTAGGGATGGTGGCGAGGAAGACGACCCAGACGACCCACGCCCGGGGGTACATCTTCTCGTTGACGCCACAGTAGTACTGGCACCACTTGTCGTCGTATTTCCGGAACAGATAGACGAGGGTTAAGACTTCGACCACGCCCGGGAACTTGAGGGCGACGAGGGCGAAGCATCCGGCGCGTCGAGCCAGCCAGTTGAGTTGGTCGAGGATGCGGGAGACATTCTGTCGGGACACGGACACCCTCATTCGGCGGGTTTGTCGAGGGCGGCGGGGGCGGCGGCGAGGGGGCGACCTCTTGCTTCAGACAAGGTAGATGAGGATTGCGCAGCAAGTCTACCAGGTCCAGCATTTTGAGCTGTTGAAAAGTAGCAGTTTAGAGAAGCGCGGAGCGCGCCGAGAGATTGTTCGCCGAACGGCGGCCGTTGATGGCGCCCTCTAGCGTCCTCCCGGAGGCGCAGTCCGCTCAGGCCGCTCACTCGGTTCCCGATCTCAGCCAGGGCGCGGTCTGAGAGTGCTCTGCGTAACAGCCGGCGTGGCTGAATGTCTGATGGATATTCTGCACCGACTCACCGCATTTTTCGGCGGTTTTTGCGACGGATAGCATGGGAATCTATCTAGGTTCACTGTAACTTACCTAACACACACGGACTTGATGGAACTGTCAGTCTACGCTAAACCAACCTTGCATCCTAACAGGAGGGTGGCAACCAATAAGTAGACGCGGAATGATCTCTCCGTGCGGACCTAATTCATATCGGCTAAGGCGTGGCAGCGATACGAGAGACGGAGAATTATAATCCGCACACGACGTAGAGGCAACATACCCCAAACTCGAACTTCTTCGATTCTGACGCCACAAAGGGACTGACCACACAGCTTCACGCAAGGACAGTCAACCGCAATCTTTGATTTTGAGTTGCTGAAGTCGGGGATCGAACGCCGTCTGCACACAATGTCGCGCGCGGTACCGAGTCCCGACGAGCGGGGTTGACGCCATTTGATAAAACCGCTACGATCAAAACTTCGTCTCTAGATCTTTCAGTATTCAACATCCCCGAGCATGCTCTCCCCGGCCAACACAACGAATACGAGGAGAAGGACGTAAAGCAAGCCGCGGATGTATGTTGGGGATAAATCCCCGCGGGGGGTAGTGACCGGCCTAGGAAGCAGGGGTTGTGTCGCCGTACGGTGGTACGAAGAATGCCAAACGTGGGCGCAAGAAGAAACCGGTGCGCCTGGGGCTGGCGAGACGACGGCATTTTGGACTGAGGAGTAATTCGAAACTCTTTGTATTGTCGGGGAGATTGCGACGGGGGTATGCCGCTCTGCGCGATTATTTGTGTCAGAGAAACGTATCGCCTGCGGAGCACGGTAGAGCGGGTGCTCGCAAGGAATGGTGTTGTTCTGGGAACGTGCGGTGGCAGGGGTTCCCCGCTGGGCGGGTTCGGGTATGGGTGGAGGGCGCATTGTTTCCGAGTTTCGCTCGTACGACGGAGGCACAGCTGGAGCTGACAGAGCGTCCGCATAACTCGGTGGCGGCTCCAAGGATGCCCTGGCGCGTGGGGCAGCTGGTATGGATCCCTCGACTACGACACGCGCTGGCGGCTGGTGACAATAGGTGAGATTACAGAAATTCCGCAAGGCTTGAGAACTGTCACTTACGGGGGACGGGTGGGATCTGTGATGGCACGAGCAGCGCCAGTTCTGCTGCACAGCGCGCTGCTCCAAAGCGAACACCGCGTTGGCGAGATTAGCGCTGTTTGTCTTCACCCGTCCATGGGCGACTTTCCAGAGAATGTCTGTGCCACCAGGAGACAACCAGCAAGACATCTCTATGGATGAACATATACAGGGCACGTTTGGGCGGACGTTGGGCAAGATCTTGTCCACTTTGCGGGTGTCAAGACACTCGTGGTTATACGGACACCTGAGTCGTGTGCATCTTCCTTGGGCAGAGGCCGTGCATACCGTACCTCCGGGCTCGCCTGACTCCCAGAAAACCTAGGACGTCGATTATTAGTCGAGGCACATGTCTACAAATGGACTGATTCCGCACTGGGTAGCGTTGCCCAAAAAGCTGCAACTCAAGCTCGGATAGAGCCTCGCCGAGGTGAGAAGACGTGCTTTGCATTGGATACTGCGGTTGAACGCCGATGCTCCAGCCATAGTTGTCCAATGTAGCACGCCCACCTCCCAGAAGCTTCACCTCCCAAAGTCCACGACCCGTCGTCCCACTCTTGGTACACTTCATCACGAGCAGTGGACTGGTGTGGTTTGCGGGGATGCCCGACAGGTCACCGACGAGCCGCTTGAATCGAACAGTGTCGACGATCGAATGGCTAAACCTGCATGAGCGACGTGTGCATCTGCCTTCGTGGAAGTCGCGGCATAGAGAGTACGCCCTGCCGTCCTGCAGAGGCATAGTGCAGGGTGCGGGATAGTGGTTGCTCTTCAACCCGTGTGAACCCCAGCAGCGAGCTCGCCTCCCGAACCGGCTTTAGCAGCTTCTGTCACGGACGAAGCCGAATCCTGATGGACGCCTCTTACCTAGCATATACGTGAGGGCACATGCACGACAGCAGCAGGAAATTATTGCATTACCACGAAGCCATATCTACTCTAAACCAGCAGCTCGCCCTCGACACTTTCTGGCTCTAATCCCAACCGTTCCAAAACAACATCGTAGCGGTCCTGGTCTATTCGCTTGAGATACTTGAGAATTTTGGCCCGTTGGTGGATGAGATGTCGCAGGCTGCGACGGTTGGCGACGTCCTTTTTGCTACGCATGAGGTGGTCCCAGACGTTGCGTATCCGCATAGTAAGGATAGCAGCTAGAAAAACGAAGCCGTCAAATGAGTCCACGTTGTGATTAAGACGGAGGGTACGCACCCTGCACCTCTGGCCGCCCAGTGTCGTTCGCCTTTCCGGGTTCCGAGAAAGCAGCAACACATCTCTGCCTGTTCTCGTACGCGATGCCTCGCGCATTAGCGTTCCGGAGGTCAACCACACGCGCCAGCAGTCCTGCCTTGTACCGTTCCTTCTCCTCGCTCTCCTCATGAAAGACATTCGCCTTAGCCATATCCTCCTGCGACATGTTCTCGACGTTGATTTGAGCTGTCGCCAATTTCGCCGCCGTGGATGCTTCGGCGGTGAGGGCAGGGAGGACCTCGAAGAGCTTCTCCTTCTCCGCGCCATGGACACCGTAGTTAGGAAGTTCCGGGACGGGCACAACGCCACCTGAGGGCGGGTCTTGTGGCAGCATAGGGGTGGCGAGGATGGCTTCCTCGGTGACGAGGATCTTTGCGAGGTCCGAGTTCGTCCACTTGGCCTCGTCGCCCGGCCTATGACCGAGCACGACGTGCGGCCTGTTCAACGCGGCCTGCTTTGCACGCTCGGCACGTTTCGCGAGGTTCGCCGCCGCCGCGACTCGCGCCTTCAGCTTGAGGTTTGCTTGTACGGTAGCAGAGGAGTGTATTGCTGCCCGGCTCGTCGATGCGACCGAGCGCGAGCCTGTTCCTAATTCAACACAACATTCGCGGCAGAAACGACTAGGCACTTACATTGTGCGACCCGTGCGCCCAACATCTCTGCCTTCGTCCGCCGTCACCGTTGAGGTCGGTGGTCTCGTGTCTGCTGTAATGCGAGGCGCGCGACAGAATCCCGCCGTCCGCAAAATGCCGTGCTGTCTCCGTGGGAAGATGGGAAGCGGTGATGGCCGGATGCGTATAAAAACCTTCGCCCTGCGCGTCTTACACTTTCTCTCAGAGAGATATGCCACGCTGCTCGATGATCTACTCCTCCACCGTCGAAACAGTGCCAGTGACCGTCGTGTCCTGTTCTCTCGAGACCATCACCAGGCTAGGAAGTGTCGCAATGCATCATCATATGTTGCGGCATGTCGATTTTTTCCTGTGACATTCCTTTTCGTGTATCTTCTGTACGCGTCGTCGCCGACTTCGAATACATCCTTTGCTGCCGACCACACTCTGAACAGAAGCAAATTAGATTCGACGCAAGGTAATAATGTACTGTAAACGATTCAGACAGGTAAATGTCTAGAACGACCGTCCAAAGCAGAGCACGAAAATTTCTGACAGCACTGTGCGATCACCCGTAATCTACCCCCCACGACGCTCAAGCAAAGGAATCCAACTCGAAAAGATGTACAGCCCCAAGCCATGCCATGACGACCTCGACGCGCGGCCCATGTAGCGGGATGTTGATACTCATCTGCTTTTTCTTCCCGTTCTTTCCCGCCGCTTTCTCCGCCGCCTTGTCGGCGGCAGCCTTCTCGACGCGCTCGCGCTGTTTTTCGGCGATGGGGACGAGTAGCATGCGCGCATAGTCGAGAGACTGTGCCAGGTCAACCCCGCCGGTACCGCTCGCAGGGGTGTCGCGTCCGGAAGGTGGGCTGGAGCTGTGTACGGCTGCGCTCGAGCTCGAGCCGTTGATGCCGACGGGAGTGGAAAGCGAGCTGGACGCACTCGCTGAGATGGGCTCAGGGACAACGATGTTCAGGTGGCGTTCAACCTCTTTCGTCTTGGCCCTGGAGGAGCGGTATACCTCGAGTGCGAATCTCGACGAGCGCATCAAGGAGTGCGCCTGGATCCCGGTACGCCAGCCGCCAGCCAATCTTTCGAGGATCTCGATGAACTCGGCTTGCGCCATTGAACGGGGTGGGAGGAACACGGGGTAGCCCTCGAGGCCGTCGACCAGCATTGCGGAACGATAGAATGTGGGAAGTAAGTTCGCGAAGTCTCCCAGCATGGTCATGCCGATGAGGATACTGAAGTGAGACTCGACGAGTAAAGGATGGTACGTTGTGAACATCATCGGCGCATCTGGGTGAAGTGGAGGTGGGGGAGGAGTCTGACTGCCAGGGCGGAAGCTTTGTGACAGAAGGAAGGCATGTTCGGCTTTAGTTGATGGGTCGACGTCGTCAACTGGGTCGATCGGAGGGCCTTCCAAAGTGTCAAAATGAGCCAAAAATCTTTCATGATCCCGAATACTCTTCTTGACGAGGGTGGTGACCTGCTCGCGAAATACTTCGTCCGCAAGAACTTCTCTATACGCTTTGAGCTTGGCGCCGTCCTTGCTTCCCAAAGGTCCCTCAGGGTTCCCGATCTCTACACCGCCGTATTTCCCGTTTTCCACATAACATAGCCGCAGCTCCGCGCCTTCTGCCGTCAACTCCTTCTTGACGCCCTCCAACTTGAGGACAGCCTGTTCAATGAGGTACACAGCGTGTTGCAAGTAAGCTGCGCCTCTCAGGAACAGACACTGAGGCTCGATTGGGTCCGGCGCATCGGGCAGCACAGAAGGGTGGAGAAGCAGCGGCTCGCCGTCTGGTCCGTCAATGGCGGGTCCATCACCAGACGGGGGCGTGCTAGAGCCGTTGTAAGCTGCTTGGCCGTTTACTTTGTTGCCCGAAGTCTTTCCTTTCTTCTTCTTACCCTTGAAGCGCTGTTCGCTGGAGAGATTGCTTGTGCGGTGTGCTGATCTGGCTTTGCGCTGAGCGCGAGCTTCGCGAAGGACGTACGTAAAGTCCTTCGTTGCAAGCGCGAATTCATCGCGGAAACAATGGACTATTCCGCGAGTGCGGAAGAATTCGAGTCGGTGGGGTTGCGCCGCTATGAGGCTATCCAAGGTCACAGTGCTTGTGGATTCGGCCAGTTGTCTGGGGCTGAAGAGTGAACATGATTAACGGAATGCATGGGACACAGCCGTACCTGGATGGTATTCTCTCGTGGAAAAAATGGACGTAGCGTGCGTCGAGGTCATGGGGATCTGACGCAGAATAAATCTGGGCTGGCGGGACGACACGGAACACTCGCACCTTGCTTGAGTACCCGCTCTGCGATGTCATCGAATACACTTCCACCTTGCATGACCATTACGCTCGACGCAATCTCATCGGCCCTGTACGCAGCTGCCAGCTTTTGTACAGCAAGACATCTGAGCCGGTGCACGCGGTTGGCCGACATGGTGACATTCCTACCGTTGCCGCCGTCAGCCATTCCCGCGAGACCCAAGGATTGTGCGATCCCCCACGGACTTTGGTTGAACGTAGAACCGCCCCGCATCGAACCCAACGCAGCGGCAGAGAGGCCAGAGGAAGCCCGCACAGATAGCTCGGACGCTTCATCTATGAGTCTTCGTATGTGTGTGACAGAACGAAACACGCCAGGATCGATAGGCGGTGGTGTTGCCTTTCCAGGTTTCGGGGAGGGCAACGGAGGTGGTGGAGGTAGATGTGTGAACGCACTCTGAGGCGAGTCGGGCGGCGAATGCTCCCCAATGCTGGCAAATCCATGCAGACGTCGCGGGGTATTGTGACCACTGTTGGACGTAGGAGGGGATAGTGCCGGAAGTCGCGTATCCGGGGAACTAGACAAGGTCGCGGGGTCGAGGTTTATGACGAGCAAGGACTCGAGCAATTCCAGCGGGAGTTGAAGCCAAGGACCCTGTATATGAGACTAGCTGAACAACGGCGCGTCGTGGCGCATTTGGCGAGAACATACGTGATAAGAGCTGATGTACCGCCAGTGCTTATTCCTGCTGATACAGAGAACAGGGGGTCGCTCTTCGTTCGCTGTAGCATCCCTCGGTGGTGGAACGGTGTCTTTGACCTTTGTGGGTTTCTTGGCCTTCTTCTTTTTCTTCTTTTTGTTCACGCTGTTCGCGGTTTCAGGGCCAGTGGTGTCTGTGGTGAGCGAGGGAGAGGGAGAGCGCGACGAGTGAGACGACGGGGGTGTCGGGAGTAGCATGGGGTGCCCGTTGTGTCTGTCGGTGTCGCAGGTGGTGGTGGGCTCGTCGAAGGGGACGACGACGGGAACAGCCATGGTGCAGGTATATGGATGGAAGACCAAAGAGTCTATACCGGTGCAATACAGTTCACGCGAAAATGCAGCCAGAGCGGATTATGAGTGCGTGGGAATCACCTTCCGTTTCTGGGGATGTAGATGTCATACACCTGGGTTACCGCTTTTGGAGGGCTACCTCGACCCGAGGCTCGACTGAGCAGAAACGCCTGCCTGTCTGCTATACTTATCCCACCCGCCGCCATGGCCTCAGGTACGTGCCCCGCGTCTCAGCAACGCTCGACGCTGACATGCGTCTCCTCGCCATCCTCTGCCTCGCCGCCGCAGACAGCGGCCATGCCTTGGTCGACTTCCCGATGTCCGACAGCCCCCAGTCGGCGACCCACCCACCCGACCTGCCTGCACCCGCCCCTCACCTTCCTTTTCGCCGCATATCCTTACCATCCGCACCCAACCTAATTCAAAGACAGTCCATCGTCAGTACCGTGTCGATTGACTCCATTCCCGAGGGCCCACGGTCCGCACCCTTGACTAGGGGCGCGTCCAGGGGCCCGAGACACCGCCCGTCTTCCGTCGAGGCAGCGCGGAGAAACCGGAGGAGAGAAGTCAAGTCGGTCGTACTAGACGAGCAGCGAGAGGCGAAGCGGCGCAAGGTCGTCCACGAGCTGTATGAGACAGAGCGAACGTATGTGGATGGGCTCGAGCTCATCTACTCTGTGCGTGTCCTTTCATTATTCTGGGCGATTGTCGACATCTCAATTGTTGTACAGCACTTTCTCACCCCCATCATTGCATCACTGGACACGCCCAATCAACTACTGGACCGCGTCGAGCTCACGTCCGTCTTCTCCAACTTCATCGACATATGGAATCTGCACCGTTCCTTCTATACGTCTCTATCGACCCTCTTAAACACTTCGACCTCCACGCTGACTAATTCAGAGGCTCCTCCGGTCTCACCTATTCTGCTCTCCCATTTTCCCTACCTGTCTCTATATACGCCTTTCATTTCCTCGTTCGCAGACGCTCTCACATCCTATTCAGCGTTGCTAGCCAAGCATCCTAATTTTGCTTCATTTATCGCCGCTCAAGAAGCCAGCCCACGCTGCGGGAAGCTCAAATTCCGCGACTGGCTCTTGACCATCGTACAGCGGTGTCCTCGGTACCTCCTACTACTGAAGGATCTCATACACAACACGAGTTCCGACGATCCAGAGTATAACCCGCTCGTCGCGGCCCATACTCTCGTGTCAAAGAGTGAGTCATCATTTGTAGCTCTAATTGCGATTACTAAAATTCGGCGTAGTTACGGACTCGCTTAATGCGTCTTTGCACACGCATGCTCAGACTTTGTCACTGCTCGCCATTCAGCGCAGCACCTCTGGTCTTCCATTTCAGCTCATCTCGCCCGGTCGGACGCTTCTCAAGCGAGCTCCCCTCTTTCAGGTAGCGGGGTCCACTCTCAAAGAACGGGAGTTCTTCCTATTCTCGGACTGTCTCGTATGGCTCTCCAACGCAGACAAGATAGAAGATCCAGAAAGACTCAGCAAGTTCGAGTTGCTGCGAGATATGAGTCTCCACCCGGATAGTCCCTCTAGCCGGCCGCACAGTCTTGTTCGGACACGCAGCAAGAGCGACGCGGACCTTCCTAAACTCACAGCTGCGAAGAAGCGTGACTCGGGCTCGAAGTTGGCCTCGCTGCTCAGTGGGGGCCTCCCCAAGAAGAAACGGATGGCAAGCAGCGGGGCCGAAGAACGCTGGGTCTACAAGGGTCACATTGACCTTGTGGACTTGGAGGTAATCCTTGGACCGCCGACAGAGCAAACGGAGCAGCTCCGTTTCGAAGTTCTCAGCCCAAGGCGCTCCTTTGCAGTGTACGCCTTCTCGTCTGAGGAGCGCGATGAGTGGACGACCTCGATTAGGAACGCGAAAGCCTCCCTCTTGGTCTCTCTAAACGCCATGCACCCGAACTCGACCCTCACATCTTCGGATTCCACGAATCATTTACGACACGCCTTGCAGGCGTTGCCGTATCTTCCAGACGAGAAGGAGAGTAACCCGACGAGGGGGAAGGTGGAGCACTTCGTGCCGGCGATATGGATCCCAGATAGCAAAACGGAGAGCTGTATGCGGTGTGGACGAACCTTCGGTTGGCGGAGGCGAAGACACCACTGTCGACTCTGCGGGCGCTGCGTCTGTTCTACGTGCTCGACGAAGGTATGTTACCCCACATACCCAATCGTCACCAATAACTGATAGCCCGATAGACCTTTTTCATTCTTGACTCAGGAGAACCAGCTTCCAAGCACTCTCATAGATCAGCTCGTGCTTGCGATGCCTGCTACGACACCGTGTTTCCCATACTTGATCCAATACCCCCTGCTCCAGAAACATCAGCAACCATGTCGCATCTCACGCTTTCTGGCCTTCGGTCGATGCCCTCGCTCCTTCTAGACGAGAATCTGTACATCCCCCCTTCCGTGCTCATGGCCATCGACGTCACTAATCCGCGGGGTCAAAGGCGGCCCCACTCAGCACTCGCAGTAGACTTGCCACCTTTGCCTCTTGTCACCTCGAAGGAGCCACCCGAGGGCGGTATTCCAGCGGTCCGCATAAGGGCGCCTTCGCGCCCGAGGAGCTATATCCAGATCCTCGAGGACTTCAACGATCAATCCGAAGCTGGATCCTCCGTTGCGGCGAGCCCGGCGACGTCGCGTTTTGCGCGGGGTGAAGAGGCCTCCTTCGCGCTAGACGACTTAGATGAAGGTGAAGAGGACGCAGGACCGCTCGAGGATTCCGCCAGTGCCATTAGTCCTTCTGATGCCCCATCGCTTGCCCTCCCGCCAAGCCCAGCTCCTCGGCGTGCCTCTCGGAAAGAGGACACCGTTCGCCGCAGAAAGCGATTTTCGTTGCCCGCCGTGGCGCTACACACAACACCAGTTACTGCGCGCCCGAACGTCGTGGGAGAGGGCAGGTCGAAGCGGTGGTCCCTCGTCCTGGGCAATCTCAGGAGCGGGGTGAATGCCGCCGAGTTTACGCATGGGATGGCCGCGGGGAAGCTCAACGAGCTGCTTGGGAGATCCAACAGACCAGCGGTGTAGACTCTTCAGTGGACATGCACGGATAATTGACTTTGGCTTGCACATTATTTCATGTTGTATTTACGACCTCACGACCAGCATTATGACGTACCATCAAATAGACTGTCATTTAATATTTTACCGTACCGTGAGCATCAAACATCACCGCCGTGTTCCCTAAAAAGGAGTGCGCGCCGTCGGCGTGGCGTAGTCGATCGTTGATCGCGACCCCGCATTCTTTCTTTCTCCCACTACACAGCGCTGTACGGCCACGGGCAATGTTCTGTAACGCGCATCAAGTCTTGTGCGCACTATACTCTAGCGCTGCGGCATCCCTGCCGCAGAAAACCAGCAACTAGACGGCACGGCATTTCCACCATCACGGGTCATGATGCTTAGCTGCCCCCTGCAAACCTTTGGTAACCGGCTACGGGGGATATATGCCAGGACCCTGAACTTGGCGCTGTAGGCTCTTTTCCCCGTCTCGTCTGCTCGCGGCGGCCTCATGCTGTCGATAGGTCGGGCGCGCAAGATACCCTTCGCGAGACACACATCCAACGTCCTCCCCACCTCGCGCTGGTCTGAAGACCACCACCACCGTCGAAACACGCTCGCGAGTCGTGCAAGACTAGGATGCCGGCGATGCTCGCTGCGGCGGGGACTTCTCCTACGACTCTTGCTGCTCTTGGTCTCCTCCATTGCGCTCGTCGTGTATACCCTTGTGTACCCCGGGTGGTGGATGACGGACCTCTATGCCCAGCTATTTGGCCCGCGCCCACTTCCTCCCCTGTATCCCGACGTGCGCGCTGCTGAGCTTGCACTGCCCCAACACTTTGTCAACGACCCGTTTGCGAATGGACAGAAGTACCTCTGGATCGAGGCGCATACCCAATGTGAGTGTTCTGTATAAAATGTTAATGGCGTTTCGGCCCTCAGAGGAGTATGTCTTAGGGTCGGGGTGGGGGAACTATATGCAAGACATGCTCATGAACGCTTATTTGACTTATGCCACTGGACGAACGTGAGTTCCGTCTCCCTCTACCATCTCTCGGCTCATTTGTTCCAGTTATGTCTGGGACGACTATACATGGAGCATCTTTGGGCCAACGTACTCGAAATTCGGCAAGAACTGGATACCCTCTCGCACGCCGTTGTCCGCATTAATTTCGGGTCCACTCGTCGGCGGTCCCTGGCCCGAGGGCAACAAGTCCCCAAGAGCCGTCGCAAAAGCGCATTTCAAGAAGATATGCCCCAAGCCCACAAAGATACGAACACGAGACGTTATGAAGATCCACGGCCCCCATCCTACGACGACTGAAATTGTGGATACGTGGGTAGAGTACCTGAGCAAGATTGACGACCCTTGCATTGAAGTGAAAGCACGTTCTGGAGGGAACATATTCCATATCTTGTGAGCCCTCCCGGTGACCACCATCGACTTCACCTCACGACCGCGCACAGCATGTTTGGAAACAGGGAACAGACCTTGCCCATCTGGCCAGAGCTCTCAAAGTCGCCCATCATCACCCACCTGGGCTGGTCCGACATCGCATACGAAGCCTTCGAATCGAACCGCCACCGCTTCCTACCGGGACCGTACGGAAAAAACGAGGCGCGGTCCAATGCGCCCTTCGACAGCCTTCTCGCACTGCACATCCGTCGGGGCGACTTCATTCCACACTGCCCGAACCTGTGCAAATGGGGCGCCGAGCCCAATGCTTTCAACCGTTTTTCCGAGTTGCCCGATCAGTGGGAGGGCCCGCAGGGCTCCGAAGACGAGCGCATGGCGGTGTACTTGCGGCGCTGTGTGCCAAGCATTGAGCAGATTGTCGAGAAGGTGGAGGCTATCCTCAAGACGAGTGCGGGGCAGGGGCTCAAGAACGTGTACATCATGACGAACGGCGACAAGCAGTGGCTACGCGACCTCAAGCACGCGCTGCGCGAGCTCTACCCTTGGGAACGGATTGCGACGAGCCGGGACTTGACCTTGTCCGTGGAGGAGAAACACGTATCGCAGGCTATGGATATGATGATCGGCCAGCGGGCACAGGTGTTTGTTGGGAACGGTGTAAGTCGAGTTTTTACGCTTTCACGGGCGCACCTGATGGTCCTTGCAGTTCTCCTCTTTGACCTCGAACGTGATGATGTTGCGTATGGCGAACAACTTCCCGGCAGAGAGCTCGCGACTATGGTAGCGAAGCTATCCAGCCCTCGACAATCCTCAAAAATCCAGCCTGTTCAAGTACACACTACATTCCCCTCTATCATGTTGTTTTCGGTCTGTTGCTATACATCCACTACATCATCTGGGTCATTTTTTATTCGCTGCATGTCGCATCCTCTCACTGTATTGTACACAAGTCACATACTATAATTCTACACCAACGAGGTTGTCTGAAATGAAACTCGGCAATGATGGCCTGGGGTCTGTTGCGAGGGGTGCGCGGTGTCGGATACGAAGGTCGTCGAGGCTGATCCTATCACCCTCCGACTCCACAGGTTGCACGCCTTCGTTCGCCGTGTGGCTCTGCTTCGAGCATAGCATGCTGCGCCCACAAACGTCCATATGAGCCGACTGCCCCATGGGGAAGAGGAACTTCCGGATTCGTCCCAGATACTCGACTCATGCTACAGAACTGTCAGGTAAGACTCTGGAGTAGGCGTGATGTCTGAGTGTCACGGCGAACGATCATTGCAGGTGTCATTATACAAAAACCTGGGTATGTATGATTGTTACAAGGTATATATTATGCAGCTCACAAACCCCAAGAGAGAACCTAATAGTTGCAAAGCGTCGATAGCGTAGGCGGTCGTTCTATATCGTCAGTCATTTTTGCGCCCCGAAGTGGGAGGGGCTACCACATCCGTGTGCTGTCTGCGGGCATGCGGCGGGCTTGACGGAGCATTGCGATGTTGGAAGTCATGCTAGAGAACTATCGATCCCGAGTCAGCGTCGAGAACATAAGTCGGTGTCGGAGTGTACGTACCCCGTTGCCAACAAGGACTTGTGCCCGTTGTCCGATGAGCATATCCATCGTCTGCGAAACGTACTTCTCCTCGGGCGTGAAGATCAAGTCGCGAGTGGTGGCGATCAAATTCCAGCTATGCGCGGAGCGAAGCGCAGCCTTGAGGTCGTTCAGCCACTCGCGGTCGCCGTTGGTCATGATGTAAATATTCTGCAGCCCTTCGCCTGCGCGAGAGGCACGGATGGACTCGACCTTCTCGACAATCTGTTCGATGGTTGGCAAGCATCGCTTGAGATAGTGCGCGATACGCTCTTCTTCCGTGCCTTGTGGCGGTACCCAAGGATCGACGAAATCGGGGAAGGAGTTAAAGGCGTTGAATCCAGCGCCCCAGTGTCCAAGGTTTTCGCAATGTTCGAGGAAGTCGCCTCGCCGGATGTGCAGAGCCATGAGCCCGTCCAGTTGCGCGTATGGGTCGACACAGTTCAAACATGTCGGCGTCGTCACGTAAGGCGCAATAAGCGGAGCGGGAGAGAATAGGTGCCTGTTGGATTCGAACGCTTTATGCGCGAGGGTGCCCCAGCCGAACAAGCGGAGAATGGGCGACTGTGACATCACAGGCCATGCAGGAAGGATTTCATTCGGGGTACCGAACATGCTGTGGAGGAGCCGTTAAAGACCTGGCACGATGAATGGCACGGCGTCGCACTCACAAGACGTGATAGATGCTTCCTGAATTTCTGTCAACTTCAACACATGGGTCTTCTATGTTCTTCAGGTATTCGAGCCACGTCTCGGTGATCTTGAGTGCAGTTGCGCCCTCCCCATGTAGCTTGCGGACCTCATCGGCTCGTATGACGGTTTTGTTTGGGCATATTTCGTCCCAGTATTCCTTCGTTACCGCACGCGGCGTAGGGTCGTCTTCTCCGAAAGGACCACCCACGATAGGCCCTGCACTCGTGTCAATATGCCAAAAAGTTCATTTTCTGTCCGCAGAGAACGGACCTGATATCAATGCGGATAGTGGTATCCGCGAAGGGATCATCTTGCCGTTCCAATTCGTGTACTCAGGGCCGTCTCTGTCCCATGTGTAGTTATCAAACACGTAGCTGCAGCCGTCCTTCCGGTCAAACTATGCAGAATCACCGACAGAAACGAACGCTTACGATCGTCCGCTCTGATAAACAAGCTCCGCGTTGAACACCATGTCTTGCATGAAGTTTCCCCATCCTGACCCTGAAGTGGTGGCGTCAACCGGTCTTCAATGTCCGAAGTAGACGCGTCTGCTTACATTGCGTGTGGTCCGCGACCCACATGTATTTCCGCCCGTTTTCGAACGGATTTCGCGTGTCTTGTTGTTGGGGTAGCTTGAGCTCCTCGATGTGGTATTCCGGATACAGCGGCGGCATGACCTGGGGCTGCTGCGGCTCTTCCACCTTTTCTTCTGGCTTTTGGCGCCATTCGCGCAGGCGGCCGGGGGACGCGGTCGCGAGCACGATAAGGAGCGTGCAGGCGACGAGGGCGGCAATGCCGTAGACCACCCTCCGCCGTTTGAGGATGCGGGAGGCGCGGACGGAGAGGGGGACGGGCTTTCCTGCGCCCCACTCGGAGGTGGCGAGCGGGTCGTAGCCCGACGCGGGCGCCGTCGAGAACAGAGCGGACATGGGGGAGTGCGGGGGAAAGAGAAGTCGGGCGACGGCATGCCGAGTTGCTTTATACTGCGCCCGTCACAGACGCGTTGACGAGGACGGCAGCTTCCCATCAAACTGTAACGGCCGGGGCCGAAGAGTTGGCCCATCCCAGCGCCCGATGCACGTCGGACGACCTCTGCACTCCCTGCGACTCGTTCAAACGCGCCGCCAGGACGCGAAGGCCCGCGACGACCACAGCTGGCACACATACCGCAACTGCGGGCGAGGTTGGAAGGAAACATTTGGGGGAAAGCAGGTCAGGAACAACTCGCCAAGGCTAGAAAAAAATCTCGCCGTCGCTGCGTGGTCGGACGCAGGTGCAGCAGCATTCCGACATCGTGGAGGGCTTGTCGGGGATGCTGTGCCGGTGCGAGAGACGACGGAGTACAGCCGCCCGCGGAGGCATCACGATCACCAGAGGCAATCTCTGGCCGCCCCTCGCCGTGTCCAATCTCCAGATCCTCGAGGCGGTTGTTAGGTATTGGCGACCTCGAGCGTGCCTGGCCGAGCGACCCCGCCGCTCCACACAAAGTGGAGGCCCAAGATGTGGAGAGACTCGCAGTGTGCCAGCACTCGGCATGTCCACCCATAACAACGGTTGAACGTAATCAACAGCGTTCGGATGGAATGATGGAGGACGGCGAGGTGAGATGAAGAGTTTGATACTACAACTGTCGGATTGACTCAGGATGTTCCGATCAGGACCAGACTTGGCCATAACGCCCTGGCACATGAAGTCAACATCAAGGAGGACCTGTGTAAGACGCATTCAGGCTCGACGAATAATGTACGGAGGCCGACTACCGTGGACATGTAACCATTGACATATTATAAAGGGTACACTATAAAATAGTTTAGACGTGCCTACGCATCGGAGGTCAGCAGAGCTGCGGCTGCGGAGGGCGTAACAACATACCAGGCGGTGTTACCACATACGCGTGCTTTCGGCAGGGAGGCCTCGAGCCATCCGAAGCAACGCGATGTTCGAGGTCATGCTAGAGAACTGCGCAGCACCGTAAGCATCCATTCAGACTGCAAAGCGAAGTGCCATACCCCGTTCCCCACGAACACCTGAGCGCGTTGACCGATGAGCATGTCCATCGTCTGTGAGACGTGCTTCTGCTCCCAGGTCAGGACCATATCTCTACTGGTCGCAATCCTCAGCCATGGGTACGCTCTCCGCAGCGCCCACTTCAGATCCTGAAGCCACTCCCGATCGCCATTGGTCATGATGTAAATGTTTTTCAGGCCTTGGCCTGCAGCGGTGTCGCGGATACCCTCGATTTTCTCGACGATCTGCTCGATGTTCGGCAGACAGCTCTTGAGGTAGACGGACATGCGATATTCTTCGGACCCCTGCGGACTCTCCCATTGGTCCGGGAACTCGGGGAACCGGTTGAAGGCATTCCAGTTCGCGCCCCAGTGACAGAGATTAGGGCAGTGTTCTAGGAAGTCGCCGCGCCGTAGATGTAGCGCGAGAAGCCCGTCGAGTTGCGCGTAGGGGTCGAAGCAATGCGGGCAGGCCTTCTGCGTAATGTAAGGCGGGAAGAAGGGGGCAGGCGAGAATAGTTCCCGGTTTGTCTCGAAGGCCCCGTGGGCGAGAGTCGACCAGCCGAGAAGGGAGATGATGGGGGACGTTGACAGTGATGGCCACACTGGGAGCATCTCGTCTTTGGTACCAAACATGCTGTCGGGGGCATTAACAGGGTTGAATTGAGGGGACGGAAGTACGTACAACACGTGGAAGGGGTTTCCCGAATATGCATCGACCTCAACGCATGGATCGTCGATCTTGCTGAGGTACTCCAGCCACACCTCTTCTATCCTCACAGCAGTCGCACCACCACCGTGTAATTTTCTGACTTCGTCGGCGCGTATGTATGTCGGATGAGGACATATCTCGTGGAAGCGGGGTTTCGATATAGCTCGTGGCGTCGCGTCGCCGTCTGGGAAAGGTCCTCCAACTATAGGACCTGTCAAAACACATGGACGCGTCAATCCATATGGCAGGCTCGGACGTAACATCGCTACTCACCGGAAATTAGTGCGGAAAGTGGTATCCGGGATGGTATCCAGTGCTCTCCAAACTTTGAGAATTCTGGGCCCTCTTTCGCCCATGTGTAGTCGTCAAATACATAACTTGGACAAGAATCAGATATAAACGCAACAGTACTTGTACGGAGGGTGACGCTCACGTTCGTCCTGATAGGTAAGTTAAATGCGCATTCATGAGCATGTCTTGCATAAAGTTTCCCCACCCCGACCCTAGTAGCCACTTAGTACACAGAGGTCTCGGGGCAAAAAACACGCAACGAATACGTACATTGTGTATGGCTCGCAATCCATAGGTACTTCTGCCCATTTGCAAAAGGGTCCGGGTTGCGGTGTTGTGGTAGCGCCAATTCCGCCTCCCGGAACTCGGGATACAGAGGTGGGAGTGGTTTCGGCCCCGTAATCCTGGCAAGTATGCCGCTCTGCCACGCCAATGGGTGGGTTGCAAGGTAGATGACGCAGGTGAGGGTGCTCGCGACGCCGACGACCAAGACAACGAGGATGGTGACGCTACAGCGCCGCCACGGGCGAACAACGCCGCCCAGCGAGGGTTTTCGTGAGTGTTGTGCGGACCATTCTGATGTTGGGAGGAGGTCGTAGTCGGTTTGTGGGCGGACGCGGGCTGCGTTCAAGAGACGACCGAGCATGACGAGGGTGGACAGCGGGACGGAGAGGTGAAAACGTTAAGTTTGCCGGTGTCATACCGCCACCAGCGCGCCTGAACAGCGCTGAATCTTGATGATGTTTGATGTTCCAGTGCCATGGTCCATTTCACAGCATCATCGGAGGTTTTGTACGTGTTGTTTTTGATTCACCTGTGCAAGGTGGCAGAGGTTTTCTACAAAAGATATCTCGGCATTCATGTGAGCACAGCGGGGATCAGTGTTGGAAAATGATCCCATGCACCATTGGCCTTGGTGCACATAAGACACGGGCTTTCCTTGTGCGGCGGCTTGAAACCGGTCTATACGCCGGGCGTCCCGACCAAGTCCCGACTATTCAAAGCGTCTGATGGGCTCGGCGTTGACTTGCCCCTCAGCGCCAGCAACGTGAATGCTCTGCCTGAGACAGCAGTAGAGGCCAGGTGAGAGCCTTTTTATCTACTAATCTATGAAAATAATTAGAAAGACTTTCGTAGAATGGGGTGGAAGAGCTCCTACTCGTTCTCAGTCACGGCAACCAAGCAGGATTGTCAATGGGAAGGTGCAAAGACGATGTGGACTGACAATAAACTCGCTTGCCTCTTGTTTATGCGGCGACATTTGTGGCGCGCATATAGTCTGTGCGAATCCCAATCCTGCCGAAAGCGAAAACAAATGTGTTGGTCTGGACACAACTTGAACGACTTCCTAAAGCGAAAAGCATCACGCTGGTGACAAGTCACTGTGACAAAGGAGCGCCGGCGTGCACGCGCGTTACGAGCAATAACCTTGAAGTCACTCTCAGCATCCTCCAGCCATGGCCGAAATCGCAGCACCTCCCCCTCCTCTCGCCGCACCACCATTAGCTGTGGACCCCAGTCAACAAGTCGCGGGTGCCTCGGTCGTTGCGCCTGCACCAGTAGCAGCAGCCCCGCCACAACCTGTCGAAGAGTTCGCCTCCGAGACGCTATACATCCAAAACCTGAACGAGAAGATCAAGATTCCGATTCTCAAAGCAAGTTTGCGCAGTTTGTTCAAGGCGTATGGCGAGGTCCTTGATGTTGTTGCGCATGCGAATCTCCGTATGCGGGGGCAGGCGTTTGTGTCGTTTGAGAATGCCGAAATCGCGAAGAAGGCACTGAAGGAGGTCCGGGGCTTCCCCCTCTATTCGAAGCCCATGGTGCGCAACATGGTCTATCCTACTGATACATTGTCACTGAACGTGTTGCAGCAAATTTCATTTGCGAGGACGAGGTCGGACGCAGTGGTAAAGAGGTTCGATGGGGATAACTTCGATGCGCACAAGAAACGGAGGGACGAGCACAAAAGTGCGTAGTACATCAGCCTCTGAAACCCACGCTGATTCCCCTGTCCTTTCAGGGGCTACACGGTACACCAATCCGATCAAAGCCAAATTCCGTCAACGGAAACTGGCTGCAGAGAGTATGTGTCCGTGTCGCACGCTCGATCCCACGTATGCTAACTCGTCTTACTTAGTGGACGGTGCCGGTGCTGCCCCTGTATCAAGACGGCCGAACGTCCAGATGCCGGACGAATACTTGCCACCAAACAAGATCCTGTTCTTGCAAAACCTCCCGGAGAATGTCACCAAAGACCAACTCATGGCATTGTTCGCACAGTATGTTACGCCGAGGCTTACATGACATGCGCATCACTCATCGACCTTGTCTACAGATATCCCAACCTGTACGAAGTCCGTCTTATCCCGACAAAGAAAGACATTGCGTTCGTGGAATTCTTGGACGAGGGCAGCGCGACGGTCGCTAAAGATGCGCTGCACAACTACAAATTGGACGGCGAGAACAAGATCAAGGTGAGCTTCTGTGCATCTATCTCCTCGAGAACTCTACTGAATGGTCGCGCAGATTACCTTCGCAAGGAAATGATGTCTTTCTCACAGTCGCCCTGTATCTTCCGCCTCTACGTTGCCCGGTGTATCAATTTTATATATCATTGTAACCTGCCGGGGTCGTTGTCGTTGTCGTCTGACTAGTCTAGCTCGCTGGTAAGCCGACGCGCTTTGAGTCGCCGGGTTCTGTCTCGGCGATACTTTGGCATGACGCAACAGCGCGCGAGCCACCAATCACGGTCGTGATCCCAAGCCACCAACGTTGGCCCCCAATTCACACATCTGACCGGTCTTCCCTTCTCCCCACGGCCCCTCCCTCAGAGCAACCACTACACACCGTCCCCCGGCACACGTTCCCCCATCTAGTATCATGGCGCAGAAACCCGAAGAGCCCGTAGAGCAGCCGCAGGTGGACGAGGAGGGCGAGGAGAGCGACGACTACGACGATATTGAGGTGAGACGCGGCCCAAAGCGTGTCGTGGGCGTTGCTCTGTTACATCGGCCTGTTGTGTGAACGTATGCTGACTGTCTGCGCGTGCTCTCTCTCGCGAACCATGGTCGCCCCTATGTCGGTAGGAGGAAGAGGACGAAGAGGCCGGGGGCTACGAGCAAGAGGAGGAAGGGGAGGGGGATGAGGAGGAAGGTGCTTCGGTAAGTCCAATTCGTAGTTCAGGGGAACGGCGAAGTTGACGGGTGGGTGCGAAGCCCGAGAAAGGGTCCAGCCTAACTGCTTTGCTACTCGGCGGCGACGAGGTACGCGTGAGACGCTATAGAAACGCTGGGTGACGTACGTCTGATGCTGTCGTGTAGGCCAAAGAAGAGGCAAACGAAGAGCCCGAGGACGAGGAAGACGACGAGTACAACCCAGCCACGGAGAAGCAGCCGGAGCCAGAACCAGAGATCAAGGGCCCCGCGACAGAGGCCGTTCACATTGCCGCTCCCCCTCCAATTGCCAGGAAGCGTAGTCGCGACGAAGTCGAGGAGGAAGCGAGCGGAAACGGCGACCTTGCTGGAGACTATGGTGAGGCAGAGGAGAACAGTGAATCGGTGCTGAAGAAGGCGCGCGCTGCTGAGGGCGAATAGCCGCTTCGCCAAGGATCTTTATGTTGCGCGGGGCGTGTCTACGAACACTGGCTCGTCCTCAGCCAGACTATATTTCTCGAATGTGTCTCTCATGTAACAGCATTTTCCACGCCTCTCGATACGGACGATCAGAAATTCAGAAATGGACCTCTCTCCATGTCCCAACTTGTCATCCCCAGGCGGATGTGCGACCAAACAATATATCGCATGAGCGCGAAAGTACTCAGGTTTTGGTGGTGGCTTTGTATACGCCTTGGACCGAACCTGAAGCGGAATGCGTTGCGACGTGCGTGCCCTAGGTTGCAAGTTGAATCATAAGACTGTTTTATAGAGTTATCGCGTAGATCCTCTGTATCATGATTGTATGGATTAAAGTCGTCGTTCTGTAGCCAAGGTCATGAGGGCGGAGAGGTCATGGCGGGAGTAGGGAGGATGGCGCCTTTCTCGGACGGCGGCGGGATTGATGCGCCCGGCGCTCATTATATTACCAGTTTGATTCTTCCTGCCTCCACCATAACGATGTTTGACTATCTAGCTATGTCATCACATCTACCGCCTGTGTAGGATTGCGGGATGAACTGGCCTTGTTATGACTTCCTGTGACACTGCTGTGTGTGGGCGGTCCCGCTGTTGGTTACCATTCGGAGGTGAGTCACTCCCGACGTACAGGTTTCTTTTGGGTTTCTTATATAGGCATCCTCGTGTCGGATCGACCGTAAACCCAATCCCTACGCTGCAGGTACGCATTTGAATTCCCATGATTTGTTAGAGCTAAACGTTGTTATTGCAAGTCAGGCTCACATCGCTGAAATGTCTCTTCAACTCTTTCGTGGTTGCATAGCCATTGTTGGACACCAAGTCGATGATCTGGCACAGCAGGTTGAAACCGAAACTTACGCATTTACTCCCACGACTACACCATACCACATAACCGTCGTATCGAAAGACGAACTGCGTTCTCTCAAAGACATCCCGAACTCGGCCGACGCTCTACAAATAGCACAGTCAGCGCTGGGTGGTGCCAACGTACAGTTATATGCCCTAGGACTCGGCGTAAACCCTCGCGAACGACCGACGATACTATTTGTTGTCATCGTCTGGGTGAAGGGCCAACAAATCCGCAAGCTTCTCGGCCTTCCTCCTAAAGAATTTCACATCACGCTCTCCCAGCAAGATGCCCACGACATAGACAAGAGCTTTAATTCTCTCCTCCACGACTTCCCTCCCGACCCTTCTCCCGAGCTACTTGATCATTTCGTCCTTACTCTCCACATGACGAACGACTTGACTCGCGCGAAGGAGTTCGCAATTCAGCTATGTACGCGGACACCGACCTCCGAGAAGGGCTTCCTCAGGCTCGGGGATATCGCGCTGAAAATCAAGGAACATAAATTGGCGATGTTGTCTTATGCATGCGCCTTTCACCGGACGGACACCGAATCGGATACCAAGGTCAAGGAATACTGCGTCAAGAAGATTGTCATATGCTCCAAGGACACCGAATGGGGGACCGTCTGTGCCGATTGGGAGCTCGACCAGCTGCCGAAGGAGGTCCTTTTCAATTTACTAGAGCCTTGGTCTCAAGAGCTGCGCGATTCTGTAGAACGCGCAAACACCGGCTTACCTACCCTTTGTCGCCCTTCGCGCGAAACCAACCTTGTACCTTCTGGACATGGATTAGACCTTACCCCACTCCCTCGCTTCTTCCGCTGGCTCGTGCCCTTCCGTATTGCCCTCATGTCTACTCCAAGGAACGCGCAAGATATCCGTCTCCTCGCCAAAGGTCATCTTGGTATCCGCCACATCTTAACCCTTACCGAAGAAGGGCCTCTCCAAGAGGAATGGTTCAGAGGCGGGCCGGTCAAAAACACGTTCCTTCCCATTCCGAACTACCATCCCCCGACTATCGAGCAGATGGATCTCATTGTCAGGATGCTTGACGACAGTGCGGACATCCCCATGCTTATTCATTGCGGAGGCGGAAAGGGTCGAGCCGGAACCGTTGCAGCTTGCTACATCGCTGCGTTTGGCTTTGCTAGGATTCCGACGGACTACATCCCCACCCAGCCGGCCATGTCGTCAGAAGAGGCCATTGCTGCGCTGAGGGTCATCCGCCCAGGGAGCCTCGAGACAGAGCATCAGGAGGCCTTCGTGCGCAAATGGTGCAGCACAATTTGGAAGAGGCAATCAGTATTCGCCGAGGTCGTTCCCGAGCCGCCACCACACCCGCTAGAAGTCGAGGGTTCTATCGATAGCTCGAGCAACCTCTTCATCTTCGTCGGTCTCCCTGGCTCGGGAAAGTCGTGGCTGACTCGCGCCCTGCTTGCACGGGATCCTCAAGGCTGGGTCATTGTCAGTCAGGACGAAGTAGGGAGTCGTGCGGTATGCGAAACCGCCATCGGCCGCAAGCCCAAAGGACGTATGATCCTCGACAGATGCAACACGTCTCGAGACGACCGCGCGTCATGGTTGTCCCTCGCTTCAAATTGGGCTGTTTCACCGGTTTGCGTCTGGTTCGACTACGACGCCGACCTCTGCGCGTACCGCGCGCAAAATCGCCCCGGTCACCCTACCCTCTCTCCCGGGAACCGCGTGCGGAACGCAGTCGATCAGATGAAGAAGCTCTTCGTCGCTCCGTCTTTGGACGAAGGATTCGCCGGTGTAGCACATATCAAGTCGTTTGCTGCCGCCGAAGATCTCGTTCAAAGACTTTCTCCTCCCATCACCCTACTTAAATTCCCTCGCACGCCTCACCACCTCAACTTGGGGGCGGCGACGGAAGACGACATAGTCCACGACTGCGGCCCTCTATGGCTTGCTCCTGGCGAAGTTGTCATCATCACGGAGAAGGTCGACGGCGCCAACATGGGCTTTTCGCTCTCGGCCGACCGGACCCAAATTGTCGTTCAGAACCGCTCGCACTATGTGAACCCCGCGTCGCACGCGCAGTTCAAGAAGCTCGGGTCGTGGGTCTCTGCTCACAGAGAGGAGCTGTACAAGGTCCTCGACAGAGACCCATACTTTGCGCAGAGGTTTATCCTCTATGGCGAGTGGCTGGCTGCAACGCACTCTGTGACGTACACGAAGCTGCCAGATTGGTTTGTGGCGTTTGACCTGTACGACCGGAGTACGAAGACGTGGGCGGACAGGAGAACGCTTGCATCTCTTCTCTCTGATACCACGATTAACATCGTTCCTCTTCTACGCGAGAGTAACGTCTCGCCGCGGGACGAGGAGTTGAAGGAGATGGTGCAGCAGCAGTCTTCTTTCAGCGATGGACGTGTGGAAGGGGTGTACGTGAAAGTCGAGCATGATGGAAAGGTTGTGAGTAGAGGCAAAGTGGTGAGGGGAGATTTTATTACGGGCAACGAGCACTGGACGCGGGGTCCGCTGCAGACGAACGCGCTCGCGAGGGAGGAGTAGCTCTAGGGCGCCTGTGAGCGCGTAGTAATCGGGATCAGATCTAGCTAGATTATCTATGCGCCAAATATTTCAGAGTCTCTCCTCCATCCCACGTTCGCCTGCTCTCTCTCCGTCGACCCTCACAACCTCAGAAAACCGCACCCGTTCGTTCATTTCTGCAGCCATGTCCGCCCAAACGTACCCTCTCTTCTGCATGGGCAACCCCCTCCTCGACATCCAGGTCTACAATGGCGAGGAGCTGCTCAAGAAGTACGATCTCAAGGCCAACGATGCCATCCTCGCGGAGGAGAAGCACGTACCCTTGTGAGTTCCTCCAAATGCTCTTGAAATATAGTCGTTGAAAGGACGATCTTAGGTACGAAGAACTCGTGAAGAACCACAAGGTCACCTACGTTGCGGGAGGTGCTGCACAGAATGCTGCGCGTGGAGCTGCCGTGGGTACCATCTCATCTCTGTTCGCATGTTCAGGACACTCATTCGTCACGCCATAGTATGTTCTGCCGCCCAAGTCCGTTGTGTACACCGGATGTGTCGGCAACGACGAGCTTGCTGAGCAGCTTAAGGCTGCTAACAAGCGCGAGGGTCTCGACGAGGTCTACCTCGTCAAGGAGGGCGAGAAGACCGGTGCCTGCGGTGTTATCATCACTGGCCACAACCGGTACGCCTCATCACTATTTTATAACGCCCCCTTTCGCTGAATTCCACTTTTTAGCTCTCTCGTTACCACTCTTCGCTCTGCGGAGAAGTTCGAGAAGTCCCACTTGTCGTCCCCCGCAGTCGCCCCTCTCGTCGACGGCGCCAAGGTCTTCTACGTTGAAGGTTACTTCCTCACTCACGGCAGCGAGTCTGCCCTCGAGTTGAGCAAGAAGGCGTCTGACGCCAGCAAGGTACTCATCTTCCTGAAGCGCATCAAAGCGAAGTGCTAACTCCTCGGTCGGACGATAGGTCTTCGTCCTTAACTTGTCTGCTCCCTTCATCCCCCAGTTCTTCGGCGTCCAGCTGCAACAAATCATCCCCTACTGCGATGTTATCATCGGCAACGAGGCTGAAGCCGAGGCGTGGGCGACCGCCACCGGCCTCCCACACAAGGACCTGCCCTCGATCGCGAAGGCGCTCGCCACCCAGCCCAAGGCAAACCCCGCTCGCCCCCGTACCGTCGTCTTCACCCACGGCGCAGAGAGCACGACCGTCGTGATCGGCGATGACGCCGAAAACGCCAAGGTCTACCCCGTCCACGCGCTTTCTGACGCAGAGATCGTCGACACCAACGGTGCTGGCGACGCTTTCGCGGGCGGCTTCCTCGGTGCGTGGGTCGCCGGTAAGAACCTTGAGGAGTGTGTCGCCGCTGGCCACACCCTCGGTTCTATGTGTGTCCAATTGGTGCGTTTCATTGCCTCGCTTTGGGTGATTACGACCTGACGTTTGGTATCCAGGTCGGCCCCCAATACAAGTGGCCCAAGGTTAACGTTTTGTAGAGTATCGACCCTCACGCATGCATAGCTCTCAACAGCATATCACCGGTGTTCAACCACATCCCATCCCACATTCAATGTCTGCTTCCACAGCATGTAGCATTAGCAACCCATCCTTGTACTTGCGCATATATTCTGCTCGTAGTCACATACCCAGCCTCATGAGAGCAATTCTATCTGCTTGATACCATAACTCCCAGAGGTGTGAAAATCATGGTCCGGAGTAATATGTCGGTATACGATACGTGGGTGGTTAGGTGTGTACAATGACAGGGAAAAGGTGTACGGATACAGTCAACGTGTGGTCAGCTCATATTGTTACATATCGGATCGATGTTATTGAGGGGAGGCGAGGGATTCTTGAGTTAGTATATCTCCTGTAGTTGCTACATGTTAGTGAGACTGTTATGAATCTCAGCAAACGCATACCTGGACTGAGCATTAGCGCGTCGCCGTCGCCGGAATAATCGTCAAACAGATCGTCGCTTGTCCCCATGTCTACTTCTCCCTCAGCGTCGATGTCAGAGTCGTGCTCTGGTGCGTCGTCGATCTGGGATACCGGTGCACTCGGAAGGATGGATGTCAATGAGGCAATAATAGGGCCGCCTGTTTCCTCTGTGGGACCGCCTGGTGGTTGGGCGGTTTCTTGTGGAGGAACCTCTGGCGGTACTACTTGTTCAGATTGCACCATGGGTTGTTCCCATACCTCTTCCTTAGGCTCGACCACGATGTCGTTCTCATCGCCTCCTTCACCTTTCAGGGTATCGCCGCCTGCAGCAGCGATTCCTTCCGCTTCTTGCATCTGAACATCGGACGACGGACCCTCGATGCTCCCCTCTGTATCTGTATCAACGTCGGCGTCCTCCGAACCGGGCGACGCAGCTGACGGGCTTTCCGCGCCCTGTGGCGGTGGCGGCGGCGGGGGAATAAATTGCGGGAACATGGTCGCGGGGAATGGGACCATAATCGCAGGGTAATGTGCGATGAAGTCTGGCGGAAGAGGTGCGATGGGGTATGGTGGCATCATGTGTGGTCCTGAGAAGCGGTAATACGGCGAAGGCTGGAACATAGGCACTGGGTACACAAAGCCGACTGGGGGCATCTGGCCCCCTTCCTGTGTCCATTGAACAGGCACGGGCCATGGTACTGGCCCTGGCGAGGTTGCTGGGGCAGCTGGTGTGGTGGAAGACGATGACGCTTCTGGTTTGGGATCCACGGTTGGTGGCGTCGATGCGTTTGGAGGGTTTGGAGGTGTGGACGCGCTGGGAGCATTTGCATTTGCATTTGGTTGAGTTGTTGATTGAGAGGCGGGATTTGGGTTTGGAAGCGGTGGTGAACCGCCGTATTCTGTGTATTTTGAGGAATTATACAGATTGCGGAAGTTATGGATACGCACCGGGTGACATTGTATGTTCTCTGTAGTAATTACCGCGAGTAGTGACTCGTGGGACCAAAGAGCCCGCCGAATATGGCTCGCTTTGACTTCTTGAAGGGCCAGCCTCGGGCTCAGCCATCGACGGAGACCTCGACGGACCGCTTCCATCTGTAGGGCTAGGGATAGACGTTGATCTTCGTGGCTGTTTGGGAGGCTCTATGACCACGCCGTTGTGTCTATGATAGTTCCGTAAGCACCCTTCGAAAGACGGCTCGCTGAAGGGGTTCTTGCCGTGACTTCTGGTGTCGCCTGAGGGCATCGGCCTGAATTCGCACTTCACATAATGAGCGGCACGCGCGGCTCGAGAGAACGCACCCGAGTGAAATTGGCATCGCACTGTGGACACAAGCTAGAAGCAGAGACGTGTGCGATCAGCATCGCATCCCCCGCGCAAGTGCAGCGCGAACGACATACAACGACGGGACAGAATGGGACCTCGTCGTCCGCTGGTGCCTCTTCAGGTCCGCCTCGCGCGCAAAGACTTTGCTGCACCCGTTCATCTTACACGGCCAGCTCGTCGCATCGGCCTCGGGGGGTACGGGGCCCTCGTCGTGCACCTGCCGCCGCACATCGCACTCGTCAGTCGTCGGTCGGTGGCGGGGGCGATCAGCCACCCGGGTGGCGGAGGGGGCGCAAGTCCGCCTCACCGTCTGTTCCGCGTTGGAGGGCACCATGCTCGCTCGTTGGGTCTCAGCTCACTGCGTCGCACGCGTGCATACACGCGGGTATTGTCTCGAATATTGTGCAGAATTTCTGCGCGATGAGGAGGGCGGGGCGGTGGCTGGCGGTGGCGAAACTCGTGGGCGGCGAATCAAGTTGGCCACGCGTCGGCCACGCGCGTCTCCATTGTGTAGACGCTGGCTTAAATTCCACGCCTGAAAAATTCTGCGCCTCTTGTCTGCGACCACCATGTCCTCAATCCAAAGCAAGTTTTCCGTAATTCGTTCTCGTCCTCTACACTCGGAAAACTTCTGCCTCCGTCGGTCCTTCTCTCCTTGCGTCTGTGCGACGCGTCGCGGAGCGTGTTTTTCTTGCTATCATCGACTAACGACCCCATGTACCAAGTCAAGGCGCGACGCACTCTCCTACGCGTCGCATCTGTTACGGTCATGGAAGATCAACGCGACCTGCTGCTCTACCGCTGGGCACCGTTATGGTGATCCAGTGGATCACGGAGCGGCAGGCTCGTACCGTCCCTGTAGAGTTGAGTGCAGTCCCTGTCTTTTGACATCCTTTTCGGCTACACTCGTAGTTTTGGGGCATACATCCTACGTCGTATACTATACTGTTCAGTAGGGCAATGACGATCATATCTGATCACAGTGAAGGAAGATCGTCCGACAAGAAGTTGCTGCATGTACTCTGTTGAAGAGCGAGCAAGGTTTCGCTTGCCACGCCGAAAACAATTGGGCACCAGCGGCGTGCTCATTGCAGACGACGCAATGCTGACCCTCTGTCAACAACAGTTATAATCTTGCAATCACGAAAGCTAACATGGCCACCTCGTTGTGCGGTTCTGCGGCAAAGTGAGACCTTCGTTTTTCTCTACTCATATGGAACGACGCAGCTCATTAAGAACAACTCACTCTACTTGCAGATCAATTGAGATAAATCGACTGTATCTCACCCTCGCTCAACCTGTACATCGCCTAGCACACGCCGTCTGTATTCTGAAATCTAGTCGTTTATGTTGTACTTCCAGCCTGAACATGAAACTCGAACTTCACAGCTCGGAGCTTGGTTGAACTACGACGACATACGGTATCAGTGTATTGTCATCTAGAGGGATACGACTTTCGG
This sequence comes from Bjerkandera adusta, assembly GCA_027924225.1. Lineage (NCBI taxonomy): Eukaryota > Fungi > Basidiomycota > Agaricomycetes > Polyporales > Phanerochaetaceae > Bjerkandera > Bjerkandera adusta. The sequence goes on from BSCZ01001006.1 coordinate 61,442, forward strand.
TTCGGCGACGTGACTCTGACGAGATACACCGGAGACTCTCCTGTGGCCACAATTGGTAGGTCGAGCTCCATTGGCTCAACCACCTCACCGTTTGCAATGCGACGTACTTTGAAGGCGACGACACTCAGGACGGGTAGCTCTAAGTGAGCCTAGATTAAAGTGGTTGGGGAACATGCATTGTTCATGAGGGTATACATGGTGTAACAAGGTAAAGAGTGCACGAGGAAAGACGAGAGGGAACGCACAAAAAGGTAAGACAAGAGCGACGCGTGCAAGATACTGGATAATGTGACAAATGGATGGGGGCATTAGCAGCGAGAAAACTATCCATGTGCTGGGCAAAACGAGCGAGGTGGTGTCGAGCCGAGGCGAAGGTCTCTGTGCAAGGACATGTATGACGGTGTGAATGCGGGGGGAACAACATTTCCGAGGGGGCATGCGATTAGTCGGCGGTGGGTGTAATCTTTCTACGAGCGTACGAGAGGCGGGAAAGAATAAATTACACCTTTTTCCAGCTTGAAGGCGGCGGAGCTTGGCGCGCCCGGTGCTGTGGCGGTAGAGGAGCGTCGGACGGCGCGGTCTTCGTGCGCGGGCGTAGTGGGGGGCGGTTGGGAGTGGAGGCGGTGGACTGTTGGTCGAAACCATACGTCGAAGAGCGAGACGACATCAGCGCGGAAGTGCGGCTGTTGCGGGAGGGGCCGCCGTACTCGCTGCGAGATCCCCAACCTCCGCCGCCGCCGCCGCCAACGCCGAGTTCGCTGCCGGCGACGCTGCCCGCATACATGGAAGCACTTGAAGGGAACATCATAGGAGTATTCCAGCCCATGCCGTACATAGGCATGGCCATCCCAGGCATCGGTGCCATGTTTGGTACACCCATGTTCATGCTCATTCCGCCAAACGCGCTGGCGCTCGACCCGCGCTCCCACTCGTCGTTGGCGGCGGCGAGTGCCTGCTGAGCGACGGCCATTTGGTACGCTTGCTTTGCCACCATCATGGCATGCTGGTGCGCAGCGAGGAAGCGTGGATCGGCATTGGGCGGAGGCATCATGAATTGGGGAGCCATCATGTTGTTGCCGACATTAGGTGAGAAGTTCATGGGCGACGGAGGGGTAAAGTTCATCATCGGGTTTGCCATGCTCATGCGGGGAGCTAATCCGTTCAAGGGCAGATCCTCATCGTCGTCAGACGGAAGGGAAATCTTGCCATTGACAACTTTTCCGAGCTGAGTGTCGACGTCAGTACCCTGGGTAGATAGAATAACATACGGCGAATGCCGACTTACTTCTATAGCTGCCTTGGCTTCGCTGCGTCGTCTCTCCTTCCTACGCTCCTCCTCCATGTTCGCCTTGGGACGCCCCCTATCTTTCGCAGGCTCGTCCTCGAACGTTACACTCCCGCCTCGCTTATGACCCTTACGAGGGGCGGTTACGCCACTAATAGCGCTGCGCGAGTCAGCGTACCCTACGTCGCTGCCATCAGCAGGGGTCAACGGAGTTCGACCACTACTCGAATCGCCTGTGGAGCTCGCAGGGCTGTTGCCTCGATCAGAGACAGCGAATGGCTTGGGCGGCGGGATCCCACTTTGCGGTGAAGATGCTGAAGGGCTACTAGAGCTGGAGTTGGAAAAGGGTACACGGGGTCGTTGAGGGAACCTATGGGAAGACGACGGAGCTTGTGGGGATGTCGACGTTGAAACCGCTGACTGTGGTACGCGGCTGCTGTTACTGCTAGCGCTACTTTCGCGGTCCGCGAACATGCGAGGCAAAGGTGAGGTGTCCACTTGTGGTAGCATAGTCGACGATCGTTGACGTGAGCCGCGCATCGCAGAAGGAGGAGAGGCTCTGGAGATTGGGTTACTCTTGGAATCGGACGGGGTCGCGGTAGAGCTGGCAAGCAGACCGGTTCCAGTAAACCCAGAAGAGTCTGGCAAGCCACAATTTGGGATCAGTGTGGACGAGCGTTGCCTGCCGCCAGGAGAGGGTCGGGACGGAGGGGTGGAACTGGAATTAGAAGACTTGGAGGGTGCCATTGATGCGAAAGGGGGAGATCTAGGTTCCGGAGACGACTCCGCGGGCCTTGAGAACGATGTGACTGACGCGGGAGAGGTTGGGCTCGATGCAGTGCTACCAGAGCCGACGACTCTGACAGTGGAATGTGAGCCTGACAGTCTACCTTGCGAATTGAGTGACAACTGTGACGCAGGACGGGATGTGACGCTGAAGGCCGGTGGAGGGGAGCGCTCGCGAATGAGCGTTGGGACGATGGGTGTAGTATCGGTAAGGTCGTAAAGGGCAGCGGCGTTTGGAGATGACATTGTCCTGCCATTGGGCTTGGGCTTGGCGGGAGGTGTCGAAGGATCTAGCTCCCCCAGTTTGCCGAACGGCGCAGTCTGACTACGGGCAGGTTTGGCGGCCCTGCCACGCTCACTATCATCTGACAGTGCCGGCCTGGTATCGAACGACTTCCGCTCAAGCGGAGCAGCCGAAGCGAGCTGTTCGACAGACTTCGCTGCGGTGCCTTGAGCAACTCGCGCAAGTCGGTCGCTGATACTGGGCTTCTCGGAATGCGTGGGCCGTGGGATCGGTCTGGTCTCGGGACTTGAGGCAGAAGAAATGGAATCCTTGTCGGGGATTGGAGGGGAGAACTGTTTGTCCCTTGCCAAAGGGGATGAGGTCTTCTCTCCAGCGATGAATGGTGGGACAGGAGGGGTACCCATCTGCGAGATATCAATGAGGGGTTTCGTGGGCATGCGGGAACGAGATCCCGATGTGGCATTAGAAGCAGAGCTTCCGGGGCGTGGAGGACGCATGAGAGTTGCCAACGGTGCGTCGTCAGAATCCTCGGAAGATGAGTGTGAACTGTTGCTATCCGAGTCGCTATCTCTAGCTCTAGATTTACTTCGGGTGCGATCTGGAAAATGCAACGTAAGCTTTGTGTTTGACATATGAGACACTTTGCTTACCCGACACCTGAACAGGGGACCCCTTGGCGCTATATGAGGAATTATTGCTGGGCGTTCGTTCTGCAACGAGGAGAGAGGCACGCTTCGCGGCAGCATTAGGCTGAAGTGCGGAAGTAGAGTGTGAAGAACGAGAACGGTATGAGCCCTGCCCCACGGTCAACTGTGGTCGCTGATACGTCTGGCCCCGGGGCGAGGCGACCTCGGAATGCCCAAGTGCAGACCTAGATGCCGAGGGGGGAGTCGCATCGGACTTGCGAGGCCGGTGTCCGAGTTCGGAGGTTGATTTGCCCGCAGCGGATTTCTTGGTGATTGTGCGCTGGCGCTTGGGGCGCATGGTCGAAGAGCCTCCAGACTGCTCCGATTCCGACTCACCAGAGTCTTCAGTTTCAGATTCGGAGGAGTCCCGGTTGAGTGCAAGTGTAGAGACACGCGTCGGCATAGGCGAAGTCCTTGATGGGAACGCGCCAGACTGCCGCATATGCAGATGTGAATGTTCGAGCGAGTCCGTCCTCGATGGTGGGCGTAGTAGTACAGGGGATGGGGTAGGGGAGCTTGTTGCGCTTCGACGAGCAGCCATCTCGCGAAACGCGGCTACGGAGATACGCTGTGAGGAGTCTACAGAACCGACACTGCCTCCTCGTGGACGTGGTATGGCTGGGGGGATGAGCAGGTTGTTGGAGAGTGGTGAGTCGTTCGACGGGGACTCAGGGCCTATGTGCCGGAAGGACTTGAGGTTAAAGGACTCAGCCCCCACGTCCACGTTGAGAGAAGGCGGTTCATCAGCTACTTTCGACTTCTTGCGTTCTCTGTGTGCCCACGAGAAAAGTCCGCCACCACCTTTCTTCGGCACAGGGGGAAGCTCGGTGCTGGTGCGCCCGCCCACGTTCTCCTCCTTGTGCAGATTTTCGCGCTCGGTGGGCAGAGACCTCGTCGATGTGGCGCTCTTAGGGTCGCCATATGCGGTGAAGAGGGTCGTCCGGTCTGGCGGCCGAATGGAGTCGAGATCGGCTTCTGAGCGCGAGCTTGGCGAGTAAGGCACCTGCGGGGGGCGTAGGAGGTTGCGGTCGGTCACGTCCGCCGCGAGAGTGGACTTCTTGCGAAAGCCCAGGTGGAACTTGCTCGACGACGCCTCCGAGTGTACGCTGCCGTTGCCGTAGACATGGTTTGGCAGCGCGGGAACACCCTTGCTGTCTGGAAAGACGTACTCTGATGTCTCTGCGTACGAGGCCGAGTCCGCGACCGATGCCCCACTGGATTTGGCGGTTGCGTTGGAGCTCGACGACTTGCCCTTGTCGCGTTTTGAAAACAGGCCGAGCAGTGCCATGGGTGGTGGGGAAAGAGGAGCAAGCGAGCTGCGCGGAAGGCAACGGGCGAGTTCTCAGGCGTCTTCGCGGATTTCAGTTCAACGGCATGGGCAGTCGACCGGCGTGCTCACCGGTAGGATACTCTGACGACAACACCACGTGCTTGATGAATGGCAAGTGGTGTGCAGCGAGCAGGCGAGGGCGCCGTCGCGCAGAGGGACGAGGGAGGGGAGGGAGAAACGAAAGGACAAAACGCAGATGGAACAAGCAAAGGCCAGCTCGCCATACGGCTCGTCCCAGACACACCCCGACGATTTCCATATCAGGCGCTGACTCAGCGGCATGTCCCGGGATGGCTGGGCACTCTAATACAGTAGTTAGCCGAATCAATACCCACGTTCCATACAACGCTTCTTCTCTGCCATGAAACGTTGATCCTCAGGTACGCCTCTGTCTGTATGCTGGCGCCCTGCAAAGGCTTAATTGTCCTCTGGCCTGCGAGTCCTTTGCGCCGTAGTACTCCCTAGTACACGCTCAGACCTGGCCTCTGCCGCGGCGGCGGCGTTTCTAGCTCTCCTCCCGGACGATCGCATCATGCGCCGGAACATTCGTCACCATATGCACCGCACAGAGTTCAGGCCGACCGCTCGCAAATGACGCAACCGAGCCAATATGAACCAAATCGATTGGTGGCGTATTGAAAATTCGCTATGCACGCTCGCACAATTACCGGTGGCGGGAACAATGCAGCTGCATAACATGCATGTCAGACAACTGGTAGACATAGCCTCCGATGCCCACCACGTCTCCTGTACCGCTCAGATCTGTCGACGGAGCACTCGGAGCAAAGAACAAATGTAACCACGGGGTTGAACACAGTGATCCGTTCTCCTGGACAATATCGGAGTAATTTCTCGTTCACACGGCGCCGGGGTAGATCATCTCAGGTTGTGACCGAGTGACTAGTTTACATTTCAACCAGATCCAGATTTGACATAGCCAGCGTTTGTCGAAGCTTTCCGTAAAGCTGGAGCGAGCTGTCCTTGAAAAATAGCTCACCTCCTCGTAACCCTCCACAACGCGCTGAACCGATTAATTTTAAACTTATGATCGAGCGGGTCGTACGCCGTCCGAGTAGGCACCGCCGTCAAGGATATGCAGTCCTTGACAACCGTGAGGATACTTAGGGATGCTTGTGGTGTACGATTCTGGGCACACACAAGTCAGCGATTGCCAATGTTCTCGCACCGCCACAATGTCAAGATGGTAGCGCCTGACAAATGCAGGCGCACGAGGAAGACGGCCGCACTGCCGTCGACCTCGGACTCGAGTCGCGCGTCCAATACCAATGCCGAACGCTCACAGATGTGAAGCGCTGCGACTGAACTAGATAAAATAGACGAACGGCTTGCGAGCCAAGAATCGAATTATGTTGTACAAAAAAATAATCACACGTGCGAATAGAATTCGATCGTAACCAAGGTGGTTCAAGAAGGTTATGAAGTTGGTACATAAATGTGGTGGTATGGAGAGACAGACGAGGACATGGATGCCCTAGCCCCAGGTCAAAATAATTATACAAGAGTAGTATGAAGGAGACGTCGTGTACGAAGGGTGACATATGGGTCTACGGGCTACGGATACAGAGCGTTGGAACGTCCGGGTGCATGGGGGAGTACAAAATCTGGTATAAATACGCAAAAACACGACGGCGTACTCTTTTCGAGATCAGTGTTGGGAAAGCGGGACGTGCGTCGTCAACCTTCCCGTTATGGTAAGACCTTCACCATTTCTGTTCGTGGTGCGTTAGGGGTGTTCACTCCTTGTCGTAGAATCGACTAGCGACGAACGGTCCTTCGAGGGGTATGGCATGCCGATTAGACGACCACGCGCGCCAGGTGCCGACGAAGTTTTGTCCCGCGACGACGTACCCACGGAAGATGGACATGCCCATCTCCGGAGCGATCGTTGGGACACGTACGAGCGCAATAAGCCCGTCGAAACGGCGGATGCGGCCATAAAAGTAGTACGGCTGCCATGCACGCCCATGCTTCGGGAGGGTCTGCCAAACAACATTTGCAATTAGTCGCTAGCTGAGATAACGCGTAGGGGAGAGCGCACCTCGCCCGTCACGATGATGTCGCGCACACCTGTACAAGAGCCCGATGTGTTGTAGTCGAACGCGCTGGGTGCGTCGCCGGCCCGCATCTCGTCCTCGAGGAGCTCGTCGAGGGAGCCAGCGGCTGGTTCCATCAAACGCTGTACCACCGCACAGGCTTCTTCGAACTCGGCGTCTTCTCTCTCATTCTGCTGCGACAATGCCCAACCACCTAACGCGGTGAGCGCGGCCTCCGGGGCGGTCCAGTTTCCCTCGTTTGGATCTAATCGAAGAGGTCTTCGCGCGCGTTTACCCGTGGGTCTGCCGTCGCCCCCAGAGGCAAGGCCGTCGAACCTTTCGAGGCTGTCGCTTCCTCGTCGCTTTTTGGAGGACTCTGTGCGCTTTGACTGCTCCATCCTCCTGGCGATCGCCCGTTCAGACTGTTCCCGTCTCTGGGCGCACATCGTGCAAGTGTCTTCGTCGTGCGAGCTCTTCTTTCCTTCGTCGTGCGAGCTCTTCTTTCCTTCGACGTATGTCTCGTATTCTTCGATCGTGTCGCCTCGGGGACCTTTCAGAATCACAGTACTGGCAGTTGGATGGACAGTCGTGTTGGCCGGCAGCCATGCGTTGTTAATGCCATCGTCGTAGTCGTCCTCCGGCGAGCCACCTGTCGGGACTGGTACACGTGGATCAATGCAATGATGCTCTCGTAGGCGAAATGAGATGGGGATTGTTGACATGGAGGGCCGTTTAGACTTGATGTAGTCGTTGTCGTCAGACATGACCACAGACCAGTATTGGTCGGGGTCTGGCAGCTGTCGTAAGGTCGATGAGTGATGGAAATCAGTGGTGACGGAACAACTTACGAGCATTCGGCCCATCCAATCTCCTACAATGAGCCCAGGGGTGTATAGGACGTGCCTCTGAGTAGGAGAAGCCCACGGATCCCAGCTGAAACAACCCCTGTTCCAATCGTTCTCCCACTTCGCACTAGGAGATTTCAGTGACGGTCTCCAGATACTATCATCTTCCAGCGTTCTCTCTGCTTCACTGAGTTTACACCACCAATCGATATCGTTCTTCGGTAGCATCCTGGCTCCCTTGCGGTCGTTGAACACGACATAGTCCTCTTGTGTCGGGACTACATGGTTAATTCCCTGGGCGAGGGCGGCCCCCCTGTCCGGCGGTAAGAATTGTGGGATAGGATAGTAGTCCACCTCTGCACGCGAAAAGTAGATCAGCTTCGCAGCTATCGATATGGGTGGCAAAGCGATGTCGATGGGAATGTTATAGCGCAGATGGCGCGTCGCGAAGCTCAAGGGGAGGCGGTACACGGGGTACGCGCCATGTGCCGTCCTAGAGTACGGCATTGGGCGCCCTTCGGGAATGGGGAAGTCGAGATGGTTGTCTGGCTGGTAAAAGGGCGCGTAGCGGACGGGCAGGGCAACGTACGGGCGGATGAGGTCCATGAGGTCGTACCGGGCATCGCGGATTTCTGCGGCCACTTCGTCTGCGTCCGACGTGAACCAGATCAGCCACAACGCGAGTGTGTTCGCGGCGTCCTCGCGCGGCAGTCCTCTATCGGCGCCGTCGTGCAGCCTGGTCTGGACAAAATGCAAAGCGAACTCCTTGAGCCCCGCCCACGCTAGTTGCGCTGCGTTGAGGCCATCGTTCTCGATCATCATGAAGTACGCGGCCCAGAGGTCGTCCTCGACGCTGAGGGCCGCAATGTCGCCGCGTCGGATGCGCGCTAAGGCGATGCAGTTCTGCTTGAGTTGGTGCGCGACATTGCTCGCGAAGGTCGCGCGCTGCCCGAGTCTGCGACGCGCTGCACGGTGGTCGAACCTAGTGCGAAAGAGTGCGGCGTAGAAGTGGGGGTTGTCTGCGAAACAGAGGGCGTGGTAGAGCGTCCTCGAGGTCAGCAGGAGTGGCAGGAGATCGTGGGGAGGACCGAGGGGGTTGTGGGCGGTGACTTCCAAAGCAATCTGTTCGAGAACGGGGGTTGGGAGATGGTGGAGGATTGGTGGCATGGGGGTGGGAGAGGACGTGGGTAAGCGAGCATTGCGGTGAAGGCCATGGGCGACTTCGCTTGCTGGCCGCCAATTTGAATCCCCACGTCGCCGCTGCTGAGTGGCGGAAAGAACGATATGTTTTG